>JAUEJL010069264.1:0-16885 GCA_032274825.1 Drosophyllum lusitanicum | reverse complement strand
ATGCCGGCAAGATCGATAGCTAGGGACTGATGAAGGCAGATCGAGTAAAGGGGGCAAGAAGGGACTTATAACTCAAAACCATTAGGCACGACAGTTTTAGAGGCGATATCGAATTTTATTTTAGGGGCGACACCCAAAAAAATGGGGGCAAGGTTACCCGGCTTTTTTTTGGCAATAGGGGCGACAATGGGCAATAGTAACGACATCAGGCGCATAAGGGGATTTCGCCACTATTGCCCATTGTCGCCCCTATTGCCGTCGCGACTATTGTGCTGTTTCCTTGTAGTGTTAGTTTACCAACTAAAAATCACTAGTGAAGAGACATAAAAAAGTTATTCTTGAAGTGTGTTCAGAAATGAACACGTTTATGTAACATAGATTAGGTGATTATCTTATGAAAAACAACTACGGTGTGTGTTGACTTATCTTGTAAAAGAATTAAAAGAATTATAATAATATCTCCATGATTTCATAAAACAAAGAGCAAAATACCCGATTTGAATACATAATTAGATTATCAACATATGTTTATCCATTTAGAAAAAGAAAACAATGCTACATTGAAAAACTCAATATAATCCGTTAAAAAAGGAAAACAATACTACATTAAAAAAAACCATTTCCCATTTGGAAGTTCGCAAATTAGATAAAATATTCATAAAAAACAAAATCTTTTCACCATTCTCCAAGCAAATTTCCTTATGCTGTAACCTTTAATTTGTTCCTTATCAAACAAACTGCGCCTAGAGATTGAACGACAGATGATGGAGGTAAAGATTTGGAGACTCGAGATATCTTTTTTATATTTTGATAGAGATGAGATAGAGGGAGATCAGTCGGTGAATAGGGATGTGTAGGTGAGTGGAGATAAAAAGAGGCTAGGGTTTTTTTTCACATTAAAATCAACACAAGAGATGATGTATAAATGCTATGTGTGATAATTAAGGAAACCTTTGGCACTTCCATATTTAGTGGAGACTTTTATTTATAAAATGTCATTTTTAACCCTCATTTATTTTATTTACTACCACTTAGTTTCAAATTCTTTACGTAAATGCCACGGCTCATTTTAGCCATTGATTTGTTCATCCTACAATGTAGAATGCTTCTCGCATTTTTCAAAAATTAAAAGTTTTTTTGGCATGAACCACCATCTCTATATATGTGTGTGTGTGTGTACGCGTGTATATATATATATATATATGTATGTATGTATGTATACTAAGAAAATTAACATAGGTTTAACGCCCCAATTTTCAAAATTTGAGTGAAATCTTTAAACAAAAGCCATTTCACTAAAAACAGAATTTGATAAGCGGGTGGAAACAAATGAAATATGTTTGAAACCCAGGTTCGTACAAAAAGCAATACGAACATAATTATAATAAAAATAGTTTCCAATTAGTTTGCTGTATGCGGAAGCAAATAAGACATTTCATTTAAACCCTCGGGTTTGTATAAAAGAGATATGCGCGTATTTATATGAAAAGTAATTTTGTTGCACAAATAGGAGCGTTATTGTTACAAAATACGTTTTAAACGGCCAACAGTCAAACCGGGGCCTTGCCTTGGTGCTAACACAACCTGCAAAAACAACAACAAGCGGTATCTACTAAGCTACAAGAGCTTTGTGAGAAAGCTAAACTGTAAATCATATAAGCATGCGCATAAACATATACGAATGCCACAACAGTTCTTATGGATACAGTACTGCACCATCTTAGCATCGCCCGTAAGAGTAAATGTTGCATGTAGCCCCTACTGCACAAAGCAACATGCTACCCTCACAATGATCCGCAAATCGATAATATACATTGCAATGCATCACACATATCACAGATATGAATCAGAGTTTAGGAAACTCACCTCAGCAATTAGTATCACACAGAGATATGCCAACACGTCAAACAGTAAATCCTACAGGTATATACAGTTATAATATTAATCACATCATTAATCTAGTACTTAACAAATTGCACAGGGGCAAAGCACGCCCGTGCTTCCTAGAGGCATGCCCGTGCCTCACGGTCTAGGCCCAGAAACATGGCCCAACCAAACATGGGCGTACCGGGCCGAACACGTCTGTGCCTTTCTGGTTTCAGCAATATTTCGCCGACTGTTTGCTGTTTTCTCCAGCCAAAACACAAAAACTCATCATTTTAATTCATATAAACACTACAGGTTGTTTTCCTACACCCCAAACAACTTCTAACTAACACATAACAACAAAAACATAACTAAATCCTTGATTCACCATTGAATCATCTTAAAACCCATTTAAACTTGAAAATTAAAGCCATAAATCATACCTTAGCTATCAAGGAGTGTTAGGATCAGTTTGCACTACTCAAATCTACTGTTCTTGATCAAGAAATGGAAGGAACAACAACAGCTCCAAGATGTACGTGAGGTGTAAGTGTGTTTTGTGTGGTTTGACTTGTCATAGTTAAAGCTAGCCATTTATATATATAACTTTAGGTAAATGACACAACTGGTCCCTCAACCTTTCATCTTTCATTTTGATAACTTTTACCCCTCAAATTTCTAAATATCTCCTAATTTCAATTACGCAATCACTAAAATATATCACTTGATAAAATTACGAATTAAGGAAATTTTCGAACCTTGGATATTACACTTTGTTATGTATCTCTCAAAGATACTACTCTTTTAAATTATTCACGTTAACTCTTAAGGTGTATAAATATATCTCTCACATAACCCATTCTCTTTATATAACTATAAATATCATCATCACTTATTTAAGACTTCATTTACCACCCAGATTCATAATCTTGTAAGATTATTATAGTTGCACTTTATTGTGTATGTTTAATTATTAAGTAATATTCTCCAATATCTTCTCTTTTATACCCAACGGTTTTCACTCTTATTTAATCACTTAAACTCATTTCTCACTATTTAGTATTTTACCACAATACTCAAATCTCAATATGATCATGTATCCCTATTTCACATCTCTCATATTTAGTTATTCATATCTCTGATAATTTTATATTAGTCTGAGTACTTTTACTAAATAATTAGTAGTACATCTCTTAACATCGACAGAGATAATGACAATCCAATAAAAACTCTAACTTACAATTACAGGTAATTAACATTTCTAAGTATCAGATTGAGGTACTCACCCGTGGTCCAAGATGTGCAATATCCTCTAATAATGTCCTATATCCATAATGTTTTAATCTATAATTACAACCCAAACATTAATACATGCAAAATCAAACAAAATTACCACCCTACGACACGGATGCGATGCGTCGCGTCGAAGGCTCAGTTCGACTCAGCTTCGTTTTATCACTTAAAATCATCAAAGTTCGTCATTTTAGCTCGAATTAACTCCATGCAATCACTTTTAAGTGTTCTACTAAGTGTCTAAACTCTAAATCCTCATAAAGACATAGCATGCAATGCAAGATCAACATTAATTTGAGTTAATCTTAACTTTCTCTCTCTAAAAACACAAGAACACAAGAGATTAAGAATTACTAACCTTTGATCTAAGAGATTTACACTTGATAAGATTGAATTAACACTAGTTATCAACCTCTAGATCTAATTCCCCAACATGCATGGCAAAATCTCTTCTTAAGCTTCAAATTCTTACACTTTCTCTCTCACCAAGAACACCTAGTAAGTGTGTGTTTCTAGATCTTCAAGATTATGATAATGAACCTAAATCCATGTTTGATGACTTGAAATAGCCTTGATATAGCTTAATCTTGCTTAATCACCCATTTCTGAATTTTGATCCCCTAACTTCTTTTAAGTTCTACTTTAGTTAAGCTTTTTATTCAAGTTAATGATGATACTTACGTTCTTATTTATAAAATGATCATCCCGGGTTCTTATTAAGTTTTTTGTGTAGTTTCTTACTTCACTAACATAATTTTTAGTCGGGTCGGGTTTTATCATCGGGTTTCAGGTTCGGGTCGGGTTTGACAGAAGCCCCGACGGGGTGCCCCAAAACAATCCCCGACGGGGAACGGGGCGGGGACGAGTTTTCATTTCGGGTTCGGGGACGGGGCGACCAAAACCCGCCCCGTTGCCATTCCTACTCAAGTACTACAACTTTCATTTACTCATTCAATCATTATAATCAAAGTTAAAAAAGGTGTTGGTGACCACTACCATTGTTTAGTGAGAAGTTATACGTGATCACTTCCTAGCTAAGTGAGACGAATGTGTAAAGGTGATCACTTCCTTGCTAAGTGAGACATAAAGGTGGTCACTTGTTTGATAAGTGAGACGTTGTGGTGATAACTACCGTATTAGCAAGATGAGTTTGTACCGGTGATCTCCTCCGTTCAAGAGAGATGTTTTATTGTGAAAACAACTCTTGATTGAAGGCCAAGGAGTGTAGATAGGTTGAAGTTAGTTTCAACCGAACAACTATATATACAGTGTTATAATTTCTATCCCTTATCTTTTATTCCATGCATTTTAATTTACTTATAATTAACCGACGAAAATGAAAATAAGTGGTTAGAAACGTATTCACTCTCCCTTCTAGTTTCTACAATTGATATCAAAACAAATTTATCTAAATTTGCTCAAGTTTTATAAAAACTATTTTTTCAAACATTGAGTTAGGTTAATGGATTTAAATGTTAACCTAAGATTGAGGGTTTATATGACCACTTTACCCATGTTTATATATTATGCTTTTTTGGTTTGAAAAACCTACATGATGACTTTTCTAACATCAATGGATTATGACATGGGTGATTTTACTGAAAGTGATTTTGATAAAAATGATTTTGATGAAAATGATTTTAAAAGAAAATCACTAAATAAACAAACATTGATTTTGATTCAAAAATCTTTTAAAGGAAATAAATATAAATATACGTGTTCTTATACTTGTGCCAAGAGATTGTGAAAAGATATAGATTTGAGGATCTTGAAGCAAGAAGAAATGAAGAAAAAGAAATATCAAGAGAATATACTTGTTTAATAGGTTTAGAAGAAAATGAGGTATCTTTCATGAATAACTTTACAAGTAAAAATAACTCACATAACGTTTATGATGACTTGAAAGATAACTATGATATCTTGCTTAATATTAATTCAAAACTCATTAACAAGAACAATGACTTGAAAAATATTAAAAATGATCATTTTAAACTTAAAGCTCTTAATGAAATCTTAGTCAAGGAAATAAATGAGTTAAGAAAATCAAAAAGCATATCACAAGTTTGCTCTACTTGTGATAATTTCAAACAAATGAATGTTATATTAAAAGAAAAACTGAAGGAGTGTAATTCTTGTTCAACCCTAACATCTTAACTAAAAGAGGTTGAAAAAGAACTCTTAGAAACTAGAAGAAAAACGATATCTTACTTCAAGTTGTAAATAAATTGATGAAACTTGAAGAGACTCCAAAAGCATGCTTAAAATATAAACAAAATGACTTGGATAAAACTAAGTTAAAGAAGAAATGGTAAAACACTAATCACATAAGAAATGATTTATATGCATGCAAAATTGGTGATAATCCTGATACTCAAATATGTCCTACATCTCTTGTTGATAGTTATGCTTTGTGGCATAGAAGATTATGACATACAAATATAAGATTAATCCAAAAAAAAAAAAGAGTAATCAAGATCTTGTCAATCATCTACCTAAACTCAAGCATGAAACCATCACGGTCGCCCTTGGCTGCTTCCATGAGATACCAACTTTTGTTTTGCCTTTCTATTTAATACCCACTATTGTCCATTGTATGGTAAGGCTCTTGTTGTAATACCCCAAATTTAGAAAATTATTATTTTAAATCTAAAGAAATTATTTTATATAATGAATTATTGAGGATTGACCATTTAGGTCAAACTATTGATGATTGAAGATAAAAGGGCAGAAACTTTATAGTTACTAAAAATGACAGAATATTAATGGATAAGGAATATTAGTATCCACATATCTAAGTTCCTTATATAAAGTCAATTTTCACCCAAACACACACTATCGTGTGTTAGAACATTTGACTATTTGAGTGTGTGTGTTAGAGAGAGGTTAGAGAGAGAAACACTAATTATATACATAAATATATAAAACATATATGTATATAAATATATAAAAAGTATATATAAACATATATCGGGGCGGGGCGGGGATAGTGTGTCCCGAACCCGAACCCGAAAAATCCCCGAACCCGACCCTAACCCGAAAATATAATCCCCGACCCGACCCCGAAACTAGTCGGGTTCGGTTTTCCCCGTCGGGTTCGGGTTGTTTTGCCATCCCTATACTTGAGTAATCTTCTCTTGCCTGAATAGTAACGTGATCTTTAAATCACTACAAAAATATGCCATACAGTGGCATATAGTTTTAATGACACTTAGCTTTTATGCCATTATTTGAAATTTTAGTGGCACTTTATATATACTACTAAAGAAATAAATGGTTTTAGTGTTATTTTATTTTTTATGCTACTAATAAATAAACTAATAATGACATTAAAATCTAATTTGTCATAAATTCCCAATATTTTGTTAAAATAATAAGTTAATAACCAATTTACTTAGATTTAATAACCGAAAAATAAAAATGAAAATGACTTTAATTTTTCATTCTCCCTCCTAACTATTACCATTCCCTCCATAAATGAAAAAATTGAAAAGAGTGATGGTACCCAAATGGCATTACTCCCATTCCCTCCCCACTACCAATCTGCTCCCAAAATCCTAATCTTCCAGCTCGACAATAATCCTTACTCCATCTAATTCTCAAAATTTCTTACTTCCAAGATATGGAAAACTCTCTGCGGTGTTTCATGGTGGCCATGATGGTGCTGCTATTTTCCGGTGGAGATCAGCCAGTGTCTGCTTGCCGATGCCTGTGGGTTAATATTTTCAGGCTGTAATTGAGTATAGCAGCAGACGGAGGCATATTATGGTGGTTATGTGCGTGAAAGGAATCGGAAGGTTTGTGAACAAGTTACGGTGGTTATATGCCTTAATTCTATCTTTTAAATTTATTAATACAGTATGTTAGGACTTTTCTCTATTTCATGACTTGCCTGTATCACTCTACTTGCTTGTAGCCTTTTGTTTAAATGAGCTTCTTAATATGTATCATCTACCAATCCTTTTCTGCTATTGTTGGTTTATGAAATGAATTTATTACAACTCAAGTGTAAACTTATATATGTTAGGTATTATGATAATTACTTAGAAAGTTGGCTTTGGCACCAATCCACAATCTCACAGCCTTCTCATGCTACTGTAAGTAATGTAATATGTGCAAAAGACAAGATTTGTTTGCTAAATGTTTTCAAAGCCACGTCAAGTTTAAAATGTACTTGAAATGCTATTTTAAGATATATAATGCTTTTGAAATGCTATTTTGACCGCATGCAATTGTTTGATTTTGCTAGGTAGGGGCATTCTTTAACTAAATACTGCCTTAATTCAGGAATATATGAATCCTTTTCTATCCCTACATGAAGTCGCTATAGGTGATATAGTACCTCTTAATATAGGTGATTAGGTAAGGATAAATTCATATATCTTTATATTTACATCAAGTTATTAGTCTTTAATTCTTTATTTGTTAGTTACCATCTTTCTCTCGTCGCTATACAGGGCCCTGCTGATGGTCTCCTGATAAAGGGTCACTCTCTAGCCATTGATGAATCGAGCATGATGTGGAAAGCAAGACAGACTACTGAACTTCTTTCCAAGATATCGTATAAAGGCAATTGTTTTTTATGTTTCAGTAGTCTTATATATATCTCCTTTATGTGCTAGGATGAAGTACTGATATATATGTATTTCCCATATATATGCGTTAGGATAATGTAGTCGAAGGATAATCTGTGTTAAGAAGGATTTATGAAAATCATTGATTTTGCAAGAATGAATTAGTTAAAGAAAAAAATGGGGTACCACAGGACGCAAGATACGCCGACTAGACGAAGTGGAGTCCTTTACACATGGAGTAGGAACCTGATTCAGGTAACAATCTTAACTTATACAAGATGAATACCACATACATATCTAAAATTAATTTATAATATGAAGCTTTTATAACATCTAAATACACCCTCTTGTGTAATTTGGGAGTAATATTATAAACCATAGTGAGCTGGAGTTAAGTTAACACTGATAATTCAATAGCTTACCAGAGTGCCATTCAAATTTGGTCGGGTTGGCTAACTGGTTGGTTATGTTTAAGTAGAGGTTTACTTATACCAATAATGGGTCCGATCGACTTACGGGTCTATTTTATTTTTCAGAGAATGTTTGTTTTTCAATTGTAGACTTGTTGTTAGATGTAGGGGTCCTCTGTTGTGCCTTCGTGCAATGAGGTCGATGTGTAGTTAAATGTAGTTATCATGAAATTTTATTAGTCCATATTTTATTATTTGCATGTTGTATTCTTATTGAAATGTCTTTACCTTTTAAACAAGTAAGCGCTTGTACCATTGATAAGAAACAGTCATCATGAGAATCATTTAGCATGCATGAAGATTGGGAAAGTAGTTCACGAGCGTGTTGAAGTTTCAAGTTTCTATTCAAACATTTGTTAGTTTCATGTGTTTTATATTGGGCAAATTGCCGGGAAAGGTAATCTGAATATCAAAATTTGCCAATAAAGGTAACGTCCAATTTTTTTGGCCGAGAAATGATTATTAATTTCAGTTTGTAACAAAAAATGGTATAATGCGTGAAATTTATACCTTTTTTTGTTACAAATTGAAATTTATAATCCTTTTTTTTGTTAGGTCTAAGATGTCATTATACCATTTTTTATTGCAAATTAAAATTTATAATCCTTTTTCAGCCAAAAAAATTGGATATTATCTTTATTGGCAATTTTTAATATTTAGGTTACCTTTCTTGACAGTTTTCCTTTTATATTTGATAGTAGACTTGTTAGACACTTGCTAGACATTTGTTTACAGATATTTGAAATATGATTGAACTTTTAAATAAAGTGATGTCATAATTATTTTTATATCTTATAGCATTTGAAATATGATTGAACTTTTAAATAAAGTGATGTCATAATTATTTTTATATCTTATAGTATTGTTTTCATTTTATAGTGTGAATAAATAATGATTATAATAATGACAAACACCACGATAAACAACATTGTTGATAGTGACATTTAAATTGATAATGTGATTTTGTGGCAAAAGTTAAAGTGTCACTAAAAGTAGTACCGATTTTTAAAATAGCAATTGTTTTTACCGGTATGAAACTTGTGTCACAAATGTCATTTTGTTTATTGTGGGCTTGTGGCAAAAGAAAAATGTCACTATAAGATTAAAAGTTTGCAGCAACATACAAAAAAGTGTCACTAAAAGGCATTAGATATCGTTTCTAGTGACACTTTTTGTGTGTGCCGGTGATTTTCAAAATGGTTTTTAGCGGCACTTTTTTTTAGTTTTTTGTGACACTTTTCGTATGGAAATTTTTTGTAGTGAATTTTGATAAATGATAATAATTGAGAGCAATTATCAAATGTTTTTTGGAGTATTAAGTGTGCATTTCATGGTTCAAGTGCCTTACCAAACAATGGACAAGAGTAGGTATTAAATAGGAAGTCAAAACAAAACCTGGAATCTCACGGAAGCAACTCAGGGTCAACCGTGACTTACTTTCATGGGACACCAAGCAACACTAATTTGTGTTTTGCAATTTATCTGTTGTTTCTTTGTTTGGTTCTCAAATTTACATGACAAATCACTTGTAGACACCTTAAGACACTCTCCTAGAAGTCTCGTTACCTCCTAAGTCAATGAGTAATCATTTGTTTATGGTAAAGAGGTTCAAAGCTCAATGATGATGCACAAAAAATATTTGCTTGATTTTGGATGTTTGGGGCTTGTATTGAGACTTCCAAATTTGAAATTATTAAGTCTAAGTTTATATAAATCTTTGGTTTTTATAAATATGTAAACATAAGGTTTAGATTTATAAAATGATATTCTCATTTATATAAATGAAAATATATATTTAAAAAGGGTCAATAATGGTTTAACCATCAAAGTTTTTGTTCGATTTCGGTTTAATCATCAAAGTTTTTTTTCAAATTAACAGTTTTACTATAAAGTTTGCATTTGTTATGATTTAATCCTCAAGTTACACCTTTTTTATGTTTAAACCTTAAAGTTTTTTTCCAAAGGATTTAACCCTTAAATATTTGTTAAACAATGATTTAACCCTTCAAGTTTTGTTATGTTTTTAATAAAACTAAAATTCATAATCAAGTAAATAGGGTAAAATAAAAAAATATACAAAACTTTAGTGATTACTCAGTTTTTTTAACATAACTTCAAGGTTTAAAGCATTTGAAAAATAATTTGAGTTTTAAATCATAACAAATTCAAAACTTTATGGTAAAATTTTTTAGAAAAAAACTCTGATGGTTAAACTGAAATTAAACGAAAACTTTGATGGTTAAACAATTATTAACCCATTTAAAAACATGTGATTTAGTTGTCTTGTTCAAGAATTGTGTAGTATCTATATAGACTTAGATCTCTTAAACGAGTTATATAAATACATGATTTTTATCAAAAATTCCTTATCATTTTATAAAGATGTTAAATATAAGGTTTGGATTTATAGAATGATATTCTTTTTTATATAAATATAAATGTATGTTTATAAACATATGATTTAGTTTTCTTGTTCAAGACTTGTATAACATTTATATAGACCGGGATTTCTTAAATAGTTTGTATAAAAATGTTAACAAGGTTTTATTTGAAGTTAATGCAACTTTGTAGATCATATATGTATTCATTTTAGTTTTAAACTTGTCATTAGATTTTACAAACTTTTAGACTCGGTTTTAATAAAATCGTTTAATGAATGAATGCATATGTATTTTAGATTTTGATCATTGCTCATTATTTAATGTGTCGAGTATTTCAATTATATATTATAATTTATTTACTTGGATATTATAAATTTGTGATCATCAAAACATTTAAATATTTTATAAAATAATTGGATCGATTTCACTAACACACGGTTTTCTAAAAGTTGAGGTGCGGGGCGCACAATTTTCAAATTTCAGGTCCCTTTTGTTGTTTCAGAGTTTGTTATAACCTATATCCAAACTCTTGGCGGGTTCAAAGCTTCGGAATGGTGCTTTGTGCTAGCTTCTCCAGACTTGTATGTTTCTCCAAAAATCAATGAATAACCCCTATTTTTTTTACCACATTCTATAAATTACTCCAATTTAACCTTCAATGTGAAAAGAAAGCTTACTTAACTAATATTAAGTGTAAGCATCTTGAATAAAGCAGAAAAAGCGTGAATATTATTTAGATATTTTATATATAAAATGAGTGATATTCTTACCACTTTATAATAATAATAACTTCTAAAAATTTATTTTTTATTATGTTCTTGATGTTCCTTGGAACATCTTGTAGTGTTCATCGTCTATGTTGTTAGTGTTCATTTATGTTCTTGGTATATTCATCTTCTTTAAGTTTAATTAAACACAATTTGATTCAAACAAACACATTAAACAAATCCTAAATCTGGTTTAATACCCTCAAACAACACCCATACATGAAATATGAAATCTATCACCAAGAACACCACATGTAGAATTGAAGGATATGTTGGTTCTATATGCTCAAACAACACCCATATATGAAATATGAAATCGAATAAAAGAGTGATACGCATACTTGAGTGAGGTAGAAAGTGTGTTCTTCTTCAAGGCTCAAGGTGGTGTATTCCTAAGGTTGAAGAACTAGCATTCTATTGGTGTTGCAATTTTGCTTGGTGTGGATTCTCATTAGAGGGAAGCTACTTGGTTCCTAGCAATTCATAGCATCCATTCTTTTCGGTGAAATCACACTTTAAATGTTGTAGTTCTAAACATGCTATGATATTTTTTTAATCTTTTATTTATGCATATGGATCTTGGTTGAGAATTTCAAAGTGTTTAAATTGTTTAAATTCGGATGAAGCCTTAAACAGTTTTTCACATTAAAAAAAAGACGAATGAAGTAATCAATGAACTTGTAAAAAAAATTTCACATTTTTTAGTGTAAAAAATGTCTAAATTGTGAACAATCAATGAACTTGTTGTAATCAAAGATGAATGGAGTAATCAATCTAGCTTATTATAATGGTTTTAGTTCCTAAAAATGTATCCAACTTGTCATCTTTTGCTATTGTATGTATTGAACTTTCAAACTTACCATTTAATGTACTGGACTTTTCAAACTTACCATTTTGTGTATCGAACCTACTATAGCAAGTTACAAGCTGACATGACATCAGTTTTGCTGATGTGTCCGGAGACATGGCATATGACTTGGATTTTCATGATTTAAAATAAATAAAAAAATAAAATTGTTTGAACATCTTCATTCTGCTATTATCTCCATACGATTTGGATCTTCATACTCATACTATTTTGTTCATCTTCATGCATCTTCATCTCCATCCATCTTTGTGTTAAAACATCTTGGTTTAGGTCTTCATCTTCATATGATTTTGTTCGTCTTCATCTTCATTTGATTTTGTTCATCTTCATCCATCTTCATCTGCGATGGATTTCCTTTTTTCCGATTGTTCAAAGACGATTACACCATCGATTGAAGTCGATTGTTCGGACACGATTATACCATCGATTGAAATAGGTTTCAATTTCGTCTTTTTCGATTGAAGGTTTCGATTTAGGGTTGGGGGTTCAAAGGTATGCATTTCATGGTTTTCGATCTTTTCATTTTCAATATTATAGGTCTGATTGTTCGACTTCTCTTCTTAAGTTTCTTAATTTTGGGTTTGATTCCACGGTTAGATTTAGGGTTTTTGCTCTACAATCAATTTGGGGATTTTATAGGTCTGATTGTTTGATTCCACGGTTTGTAGATTTGGGTAACAACTTGAACAGATTTAGGTTTTGTTCTACTATCATCTGTAATTCCATCGATTTGTTCTTGATATGCTTTCTTAATCATGTTGTTCTTGTTTGGTTTTTGATCTGGGTAAAAATTTCATCTTCATCAGATCTTGATCTTCAACTTGAAATTATAAATAAAAATAATAATAGAAATATTAAGAATAATAATTGGTATAAAAAATAAATCAAAATTCAAAAAATAACCTATAACTTGCTATACAGGTTACATGATACATAAAATGGTAACTTTTGGGAGTCGAGTACATTAAATGGTAACTTTGAAAGTTTAATACATACAATAGCAAAAGGTGACAAGTTAGATACATTTTCGAGAACTAAACTCTATTATAATTGATAAAACTTTTTAAACATTAAAAAAAAAGACGTCCGCAATGACGTATAATCATGCTTAAAAAAAAAAAACTCTTCTGTTCCTCCAAACATAACATTCCAATTTCCAAGCCACTAAATTCCAAAAGTTTAATTAAGGATTTAACCCATCAAATAATGTAATCTTTAACTTCCTTTGTATTATTCAATTATTCAAAGATGCTTAATTTGCTACGATTTTTGTATGATTAATTAAGCGAAGAAATAGTCACATAATACAATACTAAACAAGAACAAAAACTTGCATTCCTAACTTACGCATCTTCAGAAGATTATGAATTACTTTGCAGATGTTTGTAGCAGACGAATCAATTTCTCTAGATTAGCCACGGATGAACCTGAGGGAGAACAACATTCAATTTCAGCTTTGTTCTTCCAATCACTCGAATTCTTCCTCATCTCCTTTCCCTTTTCTCCATTCATCAACTCCATCACGAGTTTCGCGACTTCATCTCTCTTTACAATTTTGTTGATCTCCATGGCGATACCCCACTTGTTGCAACTCCACCAGCAATTCGGTTGTTGGTCTGCGAAAAAAGGCCAACAAAGCATTGGCACTCCGCTAGAAATGCTTTCAATAGTCGAATTCCATCCGCTATGTGTTAAAAACCCTCCAATTGATGGGTGGCTTAGAACTTGTTCTTGCGGGCACCAACTCGCCAACAACCCTCGATCGCTTGTTTCCATTACAAACTCAGGTGGAAGCACGGCAGAATCACCGATTACAAGATCGGGTCGGATTATCCACAAGAATGGATGGTTGCTTTTTGCTAGTCCCCAACAGAATTCAACTAGTTGTTGAGATGTCATCACAGTAATACTACCAAAATTCACATAAATAACCGATAATGGCTCTTTAGAATTTAACCATTTTAAACATTCGGGCTCCTCTTTCCAAAGATTCGATTTCATGGATGCTAAATATTTATCATCAACAAGATTCTTCTCGAGTAGATGCAACGGGCCGATTCCATAACAGAAAGGCAACTTCAAAGATAGTGTGTCAAGAACATCACGATCTAGCTCATCAAACGTGTTGAAAATCACGCACGAAGCTGTTTTTGCTCTCTCTAGTTCCGTATACGCGAATTTAACCATTATATCGTCACCCGGGTTCATCATTCTTACGAAAGGCGGTATATCTTTTAGACGTATACCGCTCATGGTAGGGATACAATCTACAACTGTATCCAAATGTCCGTTTTCTACAAAACTCTTATCTGTAAATACATAGAAAACTTTTGCTATAAGTAGTATAGAATAATGAAAAACTCATCGTCTCATTTATAGTAAAGAAACCATAATAGTTAAATTTAATGATCTCTATCCATCTATATAATTGGACAGAGTCGTCTTATATAATGAACTCTAAACTCATTCTTTCGAGTGAAAAAATATGTTTCAAATGATTTTCTTTATTTTTTTATAAATCTTTAGAAGGTTGAAGTTTTTCTTCTATGATGCATATACAAAAGAATCATGTATAAAATCCATATACATACGTACCTTTGAGTGGCATCAAACCCTTTTCTATAAGAAGGGGAAACTTATCGTAACATATGACAGAACCAGCTCCGGCGGTCCAAAAGAGAATCCCGGGAATACCCAACTCTTCGGCTGCAGGAAGGGTGAATCCCATAATGAAGTCGGTGACTATGCAAGTAACCGGTGAATAAGCAGAACTCACTTTATTGAGGAGAATCTTGAACGGAGCTAAACCAGTTTCATAAAGGGACTTGAGTAGAGGTGCTGTCTCTTGGGTGACATCAGGGTTCTCCGGTGGTGGAAGGCCGTCGGGAATGGTCTCGAAGCGGAAGGAAGGGAGGCCGATGAGGGCTTCAGGGCCTAGAGACCGAAGGAGGCGTTCGTGGTTGAATTCGGTGTTAACGAAGGTGATATGAAAGCCTCTTGAATGAAGGATTTTAGCAAGTTTTAGCATTGGGTTAATGTGACCTTGTGCTGGGGCTGGTATGCACACTGCATGTGGTTTGTTTTTCTGTTCCGAACCCATGGTACGTAACACGCGCACGCACGCACACACACAAATCGAACACAAGGGAAGCTAGACAGTCACCAGATTTCGAAATAATGTACGTACGTACGTAGCTATTAATGGTTTTAGTAAGCGAGCAGTGAAGAATATTTAAAGGGTGCCCGATCCCATCTTTCTTGAGATGCTTGACCCGTGAAAAAAATAACAGATCAAGACAATTTACAAAATAAATAATTAAATGAATGGGCACCACCACTCAATTATGAGAAAAATACAAACTGTTGATAAGTAAGGCTTGCAACATGAGCTTTTCTCTCTTTTCTCTGCAACGTTTTTAACGGTGTTTAGAAAAATGGAAAGTTAAGCGGAATATAGACGTTTGGTCATGAGTAAGTCATACTAACATATCAATAAGTATGATAGTTATTATTGGGGACACTATAAGAAGGACATCACATCTGGAAAGTGTTGATTTAAGTTTTTAAAAGTGTGAAAATAGATATAGGTGAGTCGAGCTAGTCATGATCAATTAATTGAGCTCGACTAATTGTTTAATTCTTGTAACAAGTCGAACATATATAAATAAATCCGTGTCAAGCTTGAGCTTATAACTTAGAGCTCGTTTAATAAACAAGTCCAAGTTTTATACATAGAGCACGATTAGACTCGCGAGTTTGAACATGCATATAGATTATATAATATTTACATAATTATAAATATATTCACATACAAGAACTGAATAATACTAATATGTATATGAAAAACAAGCCGCGCTCGAAGTATATAAAAACTTGTCACAAACTGAACTCGAACTTTAGATGAAAATAGTCAAAACAAACAGATCTTAAACTCGAGATCTAATAAATTAATTAACTTTAGATGTTAATTTGCTACGATTTTAACATTAATTATTTGAATTTGTCGTCATGCGTGTATATAAGATCTGAAACACTAGCAGATGGCACACTGATTTTGACTAGCAGTTTTTTTCAACGTAGTCTTCAGTATTTGTGTTGAAGCTTGAAAGTTGAAAGTGAACAAACTAAAAGCCAAAAAGAATTAAAATCAACTTCTTATTTTCAGATTCCGTTTTTGGTGTCCAATATATGTCGGGTCGGGTTGCAAACTAGTTCGAATCCAATTTGCAGTCTAACGGTGTGGGTTAATTTGAATAAAAATAATTAATACGTAATCACGTACAGGGGAGAGTTCATGCGGAAAGTTTTTTTTTTGCGAGAAGCAATTTCATCCTTTGATTGCTTTTTGATCTTGTGGTACATATTAATCATAATTTATATTTTTATTTAATTCAAAAGAGTAAATTAGTAAACAAAAATATTTTCTCTCTCCTATTTCAAATTAATTTTTTTCTAGATTTTTAAAATTTAATTTTACTTTACAATTAAATATGGTGTTCACTAATGAACAGAACCTACGATTTACAATTTTTTTGTTATGTATACGGTCTTCATTAGTGAACACATACAATAAAACTAACACGGTAAACATTGAAAGAAGTTCGTTAGTGATTATTCTCTTTTGTTAATTAATTCTTTCATTCTTAGTATATACCAATGACTATAACAT
>JAUEJL010069253.1:0-11029 GCA_032274825.1 Drosophyllum lusitanicum | reverse complement strand
AATCAAACATTTGATAAATCCTAAGTAGAAGATTTATATAACTAACATTTATCAGGTTACTCTCTTGATAAATGTTAGTATATATATTATGAGAATAAGTCGATCAATCAAAGATTCTTAGATGACTTGCACCCAGTTTAAATCCACACCATGCTTCTTGTGGAGTAACTTTGGTAAACAGCCTTGGTTACTGCTCTGTTCATATGCTGCACATGCCATTGCTTGAGCCTCAAAATCTATGAGGTAATGTTTTGTTTATTAACATGCTTCTAGCCATTTCCAAAAGACTTAGGCTTTCCTTTCAGCCACCCCGTTCCACTGTGGGGTATATCTGGTAGTCAACTGATGGTCTATCCCATTTTCATTAAAGAAATTTTGAAACTGAATTGCATTGAATTCCCCTCCACGATCTGTCCTTAGACACTTTATCTTCTGGTTGCTTTGATTTTCAACAAAAGCCTTGAACTTTATGAATGTCTCTTATACTTCTGATTTTTCTTTAAAAAATAGGTCCAAATCTTTCTGCTGAAATCATCGATGAATGTTAGTATACATGTAAGTTAGTGAATCGAAATTTACATGCCTATACCTGTGATGCCATAAAACCGATGGATCTTGACTGGTTGTGTGTAGATTAAAGAATCTTCATCTTTGAATTTTATAGGGAACATCTTATTTGCAGACATGTGTGCTTTATCCAACAACATCTTGTTCTTGTCTTTAATCTCGACCAAACTATCTCTAAAACGGTTTCATAATCTTTTAATAACAATTGACCAACACTCAACATGTTGTGTTCAAATCCAAGAACATAATACACATTAGAAATCTTCTAATCTCCTTTCTTAGTCTTAATTATAATTTCACCATTCCCTTGCACTTCTAATTTTTTGTCATCTCCTGTCTTCACTTCTTTTTTATATGATTCCTCCATTGACTTGAATAAATGTATGTTCCCTGTCATGTTGTTACTGCAACCAATATTTATATACCATGTATCATCGTTGAGTGATTCTTGAATTCCAAGCATAATAAACAACTAATTTTCTTCTTTACTATCTTCTTTATGAATCTTCTAATTATGTTAGTTATTAGATTTTTATTATAGAAAATATATTATTCTTATGGAGAAAGTTATTTATTATAATTAGAGGTTTAGGGCTATGAGATTGGGGGGAGAGTTTTTGAATATTTAGTTATTTTATTTGTTTTGGAGATCCCTTGGGTCTCGAATATTTGGCCCTTTTTGTATCTAAATGCATCCGATTACGGGTGTCTTCTATCCAATTTTATGTTTATCAATTTGATTTGTATCAAATTGTGCCACTCGATGCTTGCCTAATCGCAAAAAAAAAAAAAGAGTTCGAAATACTGTTCATTCGATTTTTTTTTTGGAACTTTAACTCGATAGACAATCATGACGAAAGTTTCTGATTTGGAGGCAACCCTGGAACAACACAAGACTGAAATGCTTGTGAGCTTAGTGGAGACATCGGGCCATATTGATCTGTTGCAAGAGACGACGGAGAAGAATAAGGCTGATTCCGATAAGCAGTTTGCCGAAATACTTCAGTTACTGAAAGGCCTTCAGCCACCCACCACTGCTGCTTCAACTACCTGCTTGCTGCCACCACCTCACCTAACCAATCCGCTGCCACTGCTTCACCACACTGTTCTGCTGCCACCCTCTTATTACACCACCACACTGTCGGCACCCAAGCACACAACCCATCCGTCGCCGCCTCCTAACCACACCAGCCCACTACCAGTGCCCAACCACACCAGCCCACTACCAGTGCCCAACCACACCAGCCCACTACCAGCGCCCAACCACACCACCCAACCACCACCAATCACATATTCTCTAACTAAGTCGATTATCACTCAACCCCAATACCCTCAGCCGCCACCACCACCACGAGCAGCCAAGATAGCAGTCATACTGCAACCAGACTTTATCACTTCGAAGCCTTTAAGATAATCAATATAGCTGAGTTGTGATGAATCTGGGTTTCCGCAGGCTGAATCTAGTTCCCCGAATGAGTAGTTCAAGCTTTTGATTTCTGACAGTATGTTCAACGATGATTCGATTCTTAACAGGGGTAGTAGGATGGTGCCTCCCACAGGAGCAACGACCACACATCTGGGTATGTTCCGGCGGTCGAGAAGGTGAGGGTGTCATGGGTTGTCTACCGCTTACATAACCCAAATATGGATGTATGGTATAAAGACCTTGTTAGACAGCCGGAAACTTCTTGTAAACCAGATTATTTATCTCGGCATGGGCTACAAGACGACAATAACTATAAAAGGGATCCTGGAATTTGACTCGATAGTGGCAACACCTAAGGACAAGGTGTTTTTGGGGGGGGAGGTAATGATATGACCCATATTTTGTGAATCTTTTAATTATGGTAGTTATTAGATTTTAATTATAAAAAATATATTATTCTTATGGAAAAAGTTATTTATTATAAATAAAGGTGTAGGGCTATGAGATTAGGGGGGAAAGTTTTTGAATATTTAGTTATTTTATTTGTTTGGAGATCCTCTGAGTCTCGAATATCAGGCCCGTTTTGTATTTACACACATCCGATTACGGGTGTGTTCTATCCAATTTTCTGTTTATCAATTTGATTCATATCAGAAGCTTGAACTGCCCTCTTCTTCTGCAATTCTTTTCTTTCAAACAGGTTAGTGTGTCCAAACTTCTGGTAATGATAACATTGAATCTGGGAAAATGGTTTTCCACGACCCCTTTCTTTTTTATTGTCATTCTAATCTTCTTTCAATCCTTCACCAAATCTTGTTTTATTATTAGAGTTTCCTTGTGTATTGTACTCTATCTGAAATGCATGATCCAATGATTGTGAATCAAATTGTCTGAATCTTAACTCATGTGACTGCAAGATTCCCAAAAGAATTTCTAAAGATAATTCTGACAGGTCCTTCTATTCTTCTATTGCAACCACGATGTATTCAAATTTTCTTGTCAGGCTTCTTAAAATTTTCTCGACTACCCTCCTGTATTCAATGTTTTCTCCATTGATCCACAATTGATACATTAGTATAATTACTCGGTTGTAGTGATCTTCAATACTTTCAGCGTCTTTCATCTTTAAACTGTTGAATTCCCATCTCAAAGTTTGTAATCTCGCCACTTTTACTCTTTCTTCTCTCCATGATATGTTCTTTGAAGTGTATCCCATGCTTCTTTAGAAGTCTTTGCTGTCGAAATTCTCTCGAAAATGTTTTCATCTACTGCTTGAAACATGACGAACAATGCCTTCCTATCTTTCTTCTTATATTCTTTATCTTCTTTAATCTGTTGTGCAGTACTCAGTAGTTCCCTCGACTGGCATCAATTCTGTGTATCCATTCTCGACTAGACTCCATTGATCTTGTGAATCATAAAGTACCCACATCTGTATGTTCTATTCCATTATCGTTGTTCGAATTCGAAGCCATGAAGATCTGGCCCTGATAGGCTGATACTAAATGTTAGATAATGATATACACACCAACACTGAACACTGATTCTTTTATTATCTGGAAATCATCAAACGGTTACATACATAGTTTCCACATATATATACAACACTAATCGACACTTATGAACAGATGCATCCTTTCGATGTGGTGGTGGTTACACCAGACCACAAAACCGACCCAATAACTGTGACATAATAACTAACATAACTATAATAACTACCACAAGTGTTTAGCTTATATATTTCAACATTATTTACAATGCCCGTAATCTACTTTCGCAGTTAATTTGGTTTGTCAACTTTGGGAGCGTCAGAAATTTCATTGAGTAAGAGAACTTGGGAAATCAAAAGTAATGTAGTAACATATTCACCTCATGCAGTTGCTGATGATCTCATCTTACAAATCAACTATTATATGCATAGATATCTCTGTTGTCTAAGATCTTTTCTTGGACCACATCTTTGCCCATGTATTACTTGTTCAAATATAGCCGTCATTCGGGTTGGGTAGAGGGTGGATATAAGTATCGGTCAATGTGGGGTTGACTTGAAACAATTCTTTATTCTTGTCCAAAATTTGATTCTTCTTTTACATATAATTACTGTCATGAGTCATGACACATGTTAATGTAGCCGGTTTTGGTTTATTGAACTTATTTTGCTACTTTTTGCTAAATTTCTTGAGTTGATGATCAAGAGAGATGCTGGTGTAAAAGATTTAGGATCTCTCAATTATTGTGAGATTACATAGTAATGTTTCTTTCATTTTAGCTTTAGATCATACTGCAATATCATATGATTCATAAATTTGATTTTTAGCTTAGTATTTTGTATTACCATTTTTGAAAATTATTTGTCCATGACGGTGCAAGTTCTTGTGCAGGTGGAATATTCGACTGAGTGGATACTTATGATTTTACAAGTGAACTTGCTTATGATTTTTTCTGCAACTTACTACCCATTTATGGAGTTTGAATGCATCTAATTTCTCAGATATAACCATGCTGAAAATGGTAGAGATGATATTCTTTGCACATGAATCTAAGTAGAGAATACATATATAATTTACTTCTAAAGTTGACACAAATGATCATGCCCTATATCATTATGCAACACAGAAACTTCTTGCTACAGAGAAGAAGGGGCTCATCCACCTACCTTTCGATTGCGCACTCCTTACAGACCCTATTTTATGACCTTTTTGTGGAGAAATTTGCTGCTGTAAGTATGGTTAATTTGTTGATTATTTTAAACAAAAACATGTAGCTTGATTCTTTACTCATCCCATACTGGGAAGAATTGCAGGCAATAACACTTCTTCCTTTTTATTTCTCAATGATATTTGACGATCCAAACAATTCCCGTGAAAGTCTTCATAGAAGTGAATTCTTATTCTTACGAAGAAAATTACATTTCCTATTGATTTGTCCCCTGGACCTATTCTGATTTTGAATTATCCATTGCTATGTTGTTCTCAAGGACCAGCAAAACTAGAATTAGCGATCTTGGGTCATCTCAATGGGTTTAGAAACCACACGTTTCTAGATCATCATAGTGTATTTCCACATATCCGCTCAGAGGAAGGTCTTTTCGTAATAGATTACCCTCAAAACCATAATCTGTTGATATATGGCTTAGATCTGGAAGATTGATGGAAGAAACACCAAAACACGTCCCTAACTTCTCTCTCCCATTGGACCGACTATTGGGAAGGCCTGATTCTCATCTCTGTGTAACAGTGTAAGTATGCAAGACCGCTCCTCTAGTTCAGAGGGAAAGGAACTCAATACAATAGGTAGCTAAAGACCAAATAGTTTAGAGTAACAAGAACTCAATCCCTTCCCTATAAACAACCTTAAAAAAGAAGTATAAATGCTCTTTTTAAGTTGATAAATCCGATAAAAAGATTATGTTAGAGTGAAATACATAGGAATAAGCCCTTCATGTTCCTTTCATTTACAATATGATCAAGATGATTTCACAGGCTCTTTCGTGAAGCTTAACGAGCTGTTTTAGCTTGTTATTTTGCAGATTAATTTACAACTACCACCGTATCTAATCCTGCTATAGCACTGTGTGGGGGAGGTAAGATAGACAGTCATACATCTACTCGTGAAAGACACTTTACAGACACTTAATATTTCCACAACCAATGTGATGAGCTGCAACTATATATATTTTCATGTTTTTGTTTTTTTGCATATGTTTTTGTTTCGTTATGTGAATAAACATGACGTGTGTTTTGAGTGTTTTTGGTTACCGTATGTGTCATTTTTGGATTTCTTTTATCACTAACATATGTACTCAAGCTTTTCAAAAAGTAAAAGTAACAAACTATTTTCTCCACTATGCAGTTTTCTAGGTACAATATGTTGCCAAAATTAAACTATTATCCTGCGAGGCTGTGTGTGTTCTTCCGAATACGACATATTGCCTACAAGAACTATTCATCTCTATCGTATTGCGTGTTCATTTGAATATGAATTGTCATTAGGAAACTATCCGTCACCGTCACATTACGTGTGTATCATACTTGTACATAACATGTATTGAGTAGTTTGAGAGATACGTTAATGTCAGATAGAGTAATCTTCAAAAAGTAGGCAAAAGTTAAAAAAATTTCGACTTGTATAATTGTATTAAAAACTACTTTTCTTTTATAACAACTTATTTTGACATTTTAGACAAGCTGATCTACTTGTAATGTATAGATGGGAAGTAAAGGAAGTAAGCATTAATTTGAGGTCCATCAAGCATGCCATTCCCACCATGTAATAATGGTCAGGGCCAAGACAAAGCCAAAAGAGGGTGTCACACTATAATTACACACACATATCCCATGAATGCTTACCCTTTTAATTAATATTTGGCTCAACACCTTTGCTGGCCCTTTAAGCTAAGAAACCTCAAGGTTGCTTTTCACTTTTCCAGTTTTCTTTATGTGGATAATTCAAATTATATTATATTAATCATCTCAATTGCACAAGTATTCATTACTTTCAAATATACACACACTTGCCTACATCAATCACATTTAGAACGTTTTTGAACTTTTTTTAATCATGTATAAAATCATCTCAATCACTCCATAAGAGTATTTGTACTAATAATTGACATTGTTATGACCAAGTTGTTGATACCTGCATACCCAAAAGGGGGTGCTGCCTATGTCGTAGCTGCTACCGCTATGTGGGCATCTTCTTAGTCTGCTCAAAGGGAAGGTTTGTAAGAGTAGATAGAATAGAGTATGACATAACTAGAAAGTCTGTGCTATCATTAGCCGGTGTTAGTATTTCTAGAACAAAAGAATTCTACTTTAGTAGATGATAGGATGCAACAGAGGTTGTACTTTCTTTTCTCAAGACTATCATGTTGTGTGAATGTCCCTACTAATCACTATGATAACTGGACCCGTTTTAAAAAAAATTACAAACACATAAAATACTCGTCATCTCTGTCATGGAAACTACGAGCTTGACGATGATAGATGGAAAACAAATATGGCATATGTCATGACAGTGTCCTTTGAGCCGTCCTGTAGCGACATTCTACTACTACGCCTAAGTAGTAACACTTTCAATATATAAGTTAAATGATGGATATACAAGTAATTAGTATTAGTGTACAAAGTACAGCAAAAAAACACCAATCATTTTGCTCCCCTTTGAGGAGTTTAATGCTATCACAAAAATTGAGAGCAAAGCAACCACCAAACACAAAGAAAACCCCTTTCTCTTTCTATATGTGTGTATATATACACATATTCTTAAGAAGTGGAGTCATAGCTAGGAAAGCATAAAGAAACTTAGAAATGGCACCAATGAATTTCCTACTTCCTTTCCTGGCAACTGTTGTTTTCTTCACGACTACAAAAGCTCAAAATAGAGCTCCTCATGGGCTTATTTATGAAAACCCAATGGCCTTCTCACCATCTGCCTACAATTTCTTCCACCCAAATGCAAATCCTCCAAGCATTCAAGACGCGTGCGATGACGAGTCTAATTGTTCACCGTTGCCTGTAGCTGCCACAGCCACTGTGCAATCAAGCTTAGCTGAGCAAAGCAGATCTAGAAATGAAGACAAGAGTCAGAGTAAAGTTGGGGCCGGAGGCATGGCGGGTATGATCTTTGGTTTTATATTAGTTGTTCTCGTAGCCATGGGTGCGTATTATGTCGTGACCACCCGTAAAAGGCAAGAAAGTACAATTCTGCCATCGGTTTGAAATGTGGTTAAAGACCATCGAGCCTATAGTTTAGTAGATTCATTCTTCGATCTCTTTTGTTCTGCCATTGTTCACTTGTTTTTTCTATGTAGAATCTGTGATGTAATGTATTTATTGGTGACAAAATGCATGTAATTCTGTGTTGAATGCTCTGATTATTTCTCTATGCTTTTATGTTATTTTGAGAATCATCATTCAACACCAATGGTTCTTTTAGAATTTGTTCAAATATTTAAAATTATTTGTAACCCAACAAATAGTCTAGATCAAGTTAATATCTCTCACATAATGCTATTTAGTAACAAGCAAATCATGAAGTATAACACTGTTAATCAGGGACGGAACTATAATTTTTAGATAAGGAGGACTTTATTATCACTAATAAAAATGTGATATCTAAATAATATAATAGAAATAGTAATTACTACGAGATTACTTTCTTGTAAAATACAGAGAACTTGATTTCTTGAAAAAAATTATAATCTTCTATCCGTTGTTTGTATATTTGCACATAACTTGATACTAACATAAAATATTTACTCTATTTTACGCGAAATTCTCCAAAGAGGCATAATCAGCCAAATGAAGATTATATGTTTTATACATGTTATATACTAATTGCTAGATGTATCTTGTTTTATTATGTAGCAGATTTTCAAAATATATGTAAAAACTCAAATAAACGTCATTTAAACTAAAACGGATATTTACTAAACAAGTGGAAGCAGAAAAAATATCTTTGAACCCTCAAGTTAGTACAAAAGTAGTATTACGTAAGTACAGCAAAAGTGTTTTAGTACAAAAGGAGCGTTATGGATCCAAAAGTATTCCGATAAATAACTATCAAACTGGGGCCTAGCCCTTGGTGCTATCACGGCCTGCAAAAAGCAGCAAACAGTAGCTGATAAGCTACGAGAGCTTAGTGAGAAAGCTAAACTATAAATCATATAAGCATACGCATAATCATATACGAATGTCACAACAGTTCTTGTGGATATAGTACTGCATCATCTTAGCACCGCCCATAAGGCTAAATGGTGCTTGTAGCCCCTACTACACGAAGCAACATGCTACCCTCACAATGATCCTTAGATCGATAATATACATTGCAATGCATCACACATATCTCAGATATGAATCAGAGTTTAGGAAACTCACCTCAGTCATTATTATCACAAAGTGGTATGCCAAATATAATCATATTACACGTCAAAGAGTAAGTCCTACAAGTATATACGGTTATGGTATTAAACACATAGTTAAATCTAGCAATTAACAAACTGCACAGGGGCGAAGCACGCCCATGCTTCCTAGAGGCATGCTCGTGCCTCACAGTCCAGGCCCAGAGCATGGCCCAACTGAACATGGGCGTACCGGGCCGAACACGCCCGTGCCCCGACATGCCCGGACCTCATGAACAAAGGCGGTCACGGTCTCTTAGGCACGACCGTACCCCCAAAGGCACGCCCATGTCTTTCTGGTTTCAGCAACAGTTCACCGACTGTCTGATGTTTTCACTGATCAAAACACCAAAACACTCACTTTTAATCCATTTAAACACTACAGGGGTGCTTTCCTACACCCCAAACAACCTCTAACTAAATAATAACAACAATAACACACTAAACTCAAAGAAATGGCTAACAAGTTCATACCTTTAGCTTGCAAAGTTGCTAGGATCAGTTGTACCAATTGATTCTACTGTTCTTTGATCAAAAATGAAGATGAAATATGGCCAGCCCCCTTGAATACGTGAGTTGTATGTGTGGTTTGACTAACTCAAAGTCAAAACTAGCTATATATATACAATTATGTATTAATGACACAAATGGTCCCTTAACTTAAAATCTTTTATTTTGATAACTTTTACCTCTCAAGTTTCTAAACACCTCCTAATCTCAATTAGGAAACCCACTAAAACATATCACTTAATTAAATTATAATTTTAGGAAATTTTCGAACCTTGAGTGTTACATATTACATACTTAAGTAAGTATATCTTACTTCATTTTTTTTGCTCCAATCAAGAACTTCACAACCTTTTGAACTAGTAAATACAATGATGAAGATTAAAATCTTAGGCTAAAAAGTATATGCCTTTGACTTGCTTTACTAGTACATATAAAATAAGATCTTTGATACGATCCTCTAGTATGGCAAGAATAAAACAACTTTGTATTTAAGTCAAAATCCTAAGAAATTAATGATTTTAAAAGAACAGATTATACACAAGCATACATATTAAGAAGATTTGAAGATCACGTTTCAATTAAATAAAAATAAAAACAATGATAAGGGTCAAGCACAAGGTCACACCTCTGGTTCAGTCTCAAGTGAACTCACATTCACCTCCCAATCTCTAGGCGGTCCAAATCGGCGCTAAAATCAAGTGATGAAGATGAGCAATGGTGTACCTTTGCAATCCATACTCCAACAGAGATGGGAGAGTGAAGATGAAGATACAAGAAGTAGGAAAGAGAGAGAAGGGGATGTACCTAATGCTCTAAATATCATACATTGATGATACACGACATGTTTTCAAGATTTACAGGGTTCCATTTCTAGTCCCAAACAATCTTTTTGCCTTATATGTGTGTGTATTTTTGAAATTTTCTTAAAAGTTCAAATCCGAGCACTCCCGCCTAGGCCGCTTACCAAGCTACTCCATAGTTGACTAGTCTACCACCGCTTATCGAGTTCTACAACATTGGATAAGAGATTTGCAAGTAAACAAATAGATTACCTTCGGAGAGAGACGGTTGGGAGGAGTTGGTAAAACCGTAAAAGTTACAATCACTGTTATATTTTGATGACAACTTCTGCTTGCAACTTATTTAGCGAGCACATGCGAGAAATAGAGAGAGAGGGAGAGGGGAAGGGAGGGAGAAAGAGAGAGGTGGAAGTAAGGATATGTTGGGAGTGTAGGGATACGTCTTTTTGGTGTGTTTGGGAAGGGTTTATGTAACATCCTCGAATTGGGCCTAGTTGTAATTTGTATGTACGTGTATGTACATTAATTGAAATAATAATAAAGTACGTGTATTTGTTATTATATGTTTAGCTGTTATGTGTTTTAGTTGCTACATGTTAAATTATAAAAGTAGTAACAATATATGTAAGGCGATCAATTCATGAACGGTTTTAAGTAAGGATTCCGAAAATATCCCCGTTAGTTGAAAAAGGTAATCAAGGGTTAAGTTGTACGTTGAAAAGGGAAACAAAATACCCCTTGTGGATGGGTTTAAACCCAGAGGCGGTTTAAGCCTCATATACTCACGTCTGTGTGTTTAAACACAAACACATACACAGACAACTT
>JAUEJL010069242.1:0-16888 GCA_032274825.1 Drosophyllum lusitanicum | reverse complement strand
ACTTTACATATTTAAGAAAATCAAAGTCAATACAATTTTTTTAAAAGTCAAAGTCAATACAAATTAACTTAATTATTGAAAAATATTTTCATAACCTTTTTTTAAATTATGGAGAACAAAAAGTAAAAGAAATGGAAAAAAATAAAGAAAATAAATATGTCACCAAATAAAAATTATTCGCCGACACCGTATTACATAAATAAAATACTCACTACGTCTTGAAAATAAACATGTTAAGAAGTAGAAATTATTCGTTATCGTCGCATTACGCGTGTATTATACTAGTATATTTTTATGTATGCTTTAAAATTTTTAATATATATGTTACTATTCTTTAACACTTATAAGCATTTAAAATTTAATTTAACTATCACCATATAAAATACATCGGATTTAAAGCTAGTTACTTATCAAACTTTTAAGGCTTATTAGTATGTATGCTTAAAATAACTTTTATTTTATTATTTTCAATTATTTATTTTAAAATAATAAAAAATGCATACAAAAACAATTCACCGTTCAAAACAGCCCTGATGAGCACTTCAGCAGTCATCTCGTAGATAATCATAAAGCACACGCCATTGTTTCCCATCCTTATCACTCCAAAACTTCGGAAATTTCCAAAATTCTTCTTCATCATCTACGTTAAGTGTTGAAGAAAAATCACAAGAACCTGAAATTTCAACCCACAAGTATAATCGGGGCAAGAAAAAAACCCCAATTTGTCTGTGTAATTCATCCTCATCTGTTAACGATTACCACCGTTATCTGGGTGTTAGGTCAATAGTTCTTTTCGTACCCTGAAGCAGAGCTATAATTCCTTCTGTCTTGTTGTATTTCGTTCGTTTGTTTCGGTTTTTATCGAGGGTTTTGGATTATAAGTTTATTTATTGTTTGTTTGGCGGCTGTTGAACTTGGTTACAGTTCATATGGAGCGAAGATGGTGGATGTCCTTGCTAATTACAATGTGTTTATATGTTGGTTCTACTGGCAGAGGTAACAATCTATGGACTTTATGTTCTGATTTCTTGATGCTTAACATGATTGTGTTCCTGGCTTGTTCATCATCGTTGATTCGTTGTATTAGAATTACAAAATAATGTAATCTGGGTGCACCATCCTTATTTCCTCTCTTAGAGATTGGTTAGGACCGCAGTTATTGTTTTGATTATCACCCCTTTTTGGCTACATTAGGTTAAAATATTTATTCGATTGGATATCAGGAAGTTAGGAATAAAAACGAGCAAAGGGAGCTGACGATGCATTATAACCCACCAAATGGGTAGATGCTATTTTTGATAATGTGTATAAAAGATTACGGATGATCACATAATACGTTACCCATCATAACTCTTAGATGCTATTCTTAGATTTCAAAGATCATGCTTGATATAAATTGAGTCAGTTTGTCAACCATACAATCAGAAGTTTGACGTCTGTTTTATTAAGGTTTAGTATACACCCAAAGTTCCATTTTGTTTTCCCCTTTATGGGTTTAGCTTTTTTTTTCCCTGACGCATAGATATGTCTGAGACGTGTTGTTGGAGGTCATTTTCTCTGAAGCTACTAAGAGTTTACTTATTTTTCAAGCTTTTGATGGACACAGGACTTGAAATCAAGCATAAGGTTCACTCGCCACTCTACAATCATACGCTTGCCACAATTCTGGTGGAATATGCTTCTGCAGTATGCACTCTGATTCATTATGTGCTATAAAAGGGCACAAAATAAATTAACGACATATCATTTTGAGACATTGTGGATATATCAAGTTAATGCAGCAATTGATGATAACCGAAAGTTGCCTTTATTCTTGCAGGTTTACATCTCAGATACTACAGATCTTTTTACATGGACATGTTCAAGATGTGATGGCCTGACCAAGGTATATGTTGGCGTGGTAACTTACTGTTTAGGAGTATTAGTTGTGCAGTTTGTAATAGTTGCACATTGTGTTTTATTTTTGGAAGAAATAAAACGAACCATAAACTGTAATTAATGAATAGTTTCATAATTTAGATCTTCCTTGTTTGTGACCTAAAGAGGAATGTTAAATTCTTCACATTTTTATTGTTTTGCAAGTTTTAAAGAGATTATAATAATGTGTTTAGAGTATGTAGTTAATCTTATTTTACAGAAGAAACAAGCTATCTCATGATTCATGAAGGTTGTTTTGTAGTTACATATTGCTAGTTTTGCTTTCTTATATTTTTCCTAACATAGGGAAGGAAAAATACCAATTCTTTTCTTCTTTTTTATCTTCTCTTGCTGAAAAGCTTACAACACAACATAAGGCATTTTTTTTCTCTATGAAACTAAAAACACAGTGTTCAAATTTATGCTAATGTTTGGTGTTATCTCGAAGCAGGGTTTTGAAGTTATAGAGCTCATTGTTGATGTACAGAACTGCCTGCAGGTACCTTTTTTTTAGTGTTTTAGTAGGATTGATTGATTTGAGAAGGTTTCTTCATTATGTCATGATCGTTTCATGCCCCTCAGTTGCATGTACTGACTGAATACTGATTACACAGGCCTTTGTTGGGGTTGCAGATGATCCTAATGCTATTATTATTGCATTCAGAGGCACTCAAGAAACCAGGTACATTGTTGTTGCATTCCATTTATTGATTCAACTGTCGCTCTATTATTTCTTGATTCATGTAGGATGGTCTTTAATATGAAATAGAGGGGACTTTACTTTCATAATTTGACTTAGTTGTCATTGTTTTTGGTTTAAAAAGGTAAGCGTGCAAACTTCGTGTTAATTACTAAATCACCCATTCATCCTATGTTAAACCCTCCTAACTAATTGAGAAAAGTTTGTTTTAGAGGGTTTTGAGTTTTATGTTTTCATCTCTATCATAAGCAAGGGAAAACACATGTTAGAGAATGAATCGGTGAGATATGCCTACTATATAGGATTGCCGTTGACATTTCTATATGATTTTATTCACATCTGTACACATCCTTTCATGATTTATAAACAAAAAACAATTAGTTTGTGTTTGGTTATTATGCTGACCACTACATCTTACCTCCGCTATGCCCCTCTGACTGAATCGAGTATTGTTGTTGTTAATTTATTTTACATTCTTGAAAATTCCCTGCTCCATTACTTTAATATTGCCATCTCTAGCCCAATATCCCGAACATATCAGTTAAAGGTACACCAACAAACCATAGTGATGATGATTTGACAAAGCTTCCATTGTTTGGGTTTCAATCTTCAACTCTAACAAACCATTTACAATATTAATACATAGTTATATGATTATTTTACTCAAGTTACATGTAACACCCCGATCTCGTGGGTATTATCTTTGAGCCTTTAGTACAAGTGAATATAGAGAAAACTATAAATGTGAACTTTTTATTCATCATAACTTAATACAGAGCTTATTACATCAGCAGAAATGCATAAGATAATATTACAAAAGTTCTAATTTATTAGAAAACATTACTTCAATGGTCCCTTGCTAGACACAACATGAACACGTAAGCTTCAAGCTTAGTGAGTAATTATGGTTTCATGATAATATTTTCCCCAAATACTTAGCCAAATCAAAGGCTAAAAACAATGCTTTTGTAAACCACTTCGGAGTATAAAACATTTGTTTGAGATCTCATGATTACATGTCAAGTATGCCAAACTTCTCTCTAATCGCGGGTCCACATAAGGGCTGCCCAATAAGGTACGTTTGCAAGACGTCCATTTTCTATCCCGTATGTTCGATATCTTAACGGCCATACTTAATTTGTATAGAAACTTTTATGTATCATTAATATGCATGGTAACTTTATGCAAATAAAACAAAGTAATATATCATAATAAAACTTGCTTCATGCATAAAACATTTATATTGCATATATGTATCCCATTAAAGCACATAACTGCATAACATACTCACCTTGTTTTGTAACTTCTTAACTTATTAATCTCCTTGAGTTACTACTAATCTTTCTTTTGAGAGTGTTCTAGAATTTAGGGATGAAGGGAATGATTACCTTTGGCATCTATTTATAGTGTAAGTGTCTTGCTATAGGGTACTTGTTCTTTAAGCTATTTAACTTGTGAATTGATAAGGATAAGACGCATATGTACTTGCTTCACCACCTCATGCTCCTAGCCTTGAATTGTCACTCTTCTAGCTTTGCCTTATCACTCCTTAGTTGGCCAACACTTGAATCTATTTGTACAACCCACATCTAGGCTTGATTTGTCATGTTTGTAGCTTTGATTTATCATAGAAAGTAGTCTTGCCTTGTCATATAAAATTTGTGGTCGATGTTCTACATTTGCAAGGAGCTTTTTATACTACTTGTGAGCTTACTTACTAAATTTACATTTCCTACCTAAAGGTTTTATCAATCTTGCTTTAGTCCTTATAGTTTGTATATTAAACATTTTTAGCTTTATTGTAAATTTGGATTGTCTACTACAGTTGAGTTAAGAGGCCATATTGTGATTAATAATAAGTCAAGAACCGTCATGACTTGGTTGCCACTTACATTCCTGGATGTGAAGGTATCGAAATGCTTAGGTATACATGACTACGTGTCTACGTGAGATCATAAAGTTATCAATTGTAATTCTCTCTTTGTACGCTAGGATTACACAGAATCTAGAGTGCCAGGGATGCTTTTGTGTGTGGTACAAAAGATCAATTCGGATAATTCTGAGGAAGACTTGCTAAATACCTAGGAATACACAAAGTCTTATCCCTTCAAATTTAGTCAGGATAGATTATCAAGGGACTTTGGGAGCTCTCTGGAAGGCTTGCTAAATTACTTCCTATTGCTTTTGAGACTAATGTCAGTTTCCGACCAATTGTATCAGAGTCGAAGTCCACCCTTCAGCTTTTGGAGAAGGGATAGCAAGACCTACCTTTCATATTCAAAATTCAAGTACTGAAAATACAAAGTGAAACGTCTTCCTTAGAAGGGACAGTGAAAATTGTTGAATATTTGAATTCATGAATTTTATCAATCTCGCATGCCCCTAAAATGTGAAATTTTTTAGGAAGGGAGAAAAGCATAATGTGAGTCCTCTGCTTTCTTTTAAGATAAGAAGATGTGTGATCAGACTAGAAGAGGAAGGTCTTACACTGAAATATATGAGCTGCTTCCTATACAACATACATTGAACCTAGATACAACACAACATAACAGAATAACAATACCCAATCCCAACAGTGTGCAGGGTATGGGAGAGGTAACATGTTACAGTTACCCCTCTAAGGGCTGAGGGTAGAGAGCATGGTTCCAGAAAGACTTCCGACTTATACAGTGGCATGCAATGCATCTAAGGTGTTTGTTCCAGCAAATATCGTCAAGATAGTAAATGGCGATACTATAATGATATTGTAAAGTTGTTCAATCATGTGTTGCTGCTAATCATCATTAATCTATTCATCTTAAATGGGTAGTAGGCTAAAGCGCTAAACCTATTGGATCAAGAAAAAATTCTGTATTTTATAAAGATGGGGCAACATCAAAGTCTTAGCTCAGTGTACTGACACAAATACTCAAGCTGACGCCGGGGAGAGTACAAACAATTGGAAACAGCCCTTGGTTTAGGCTAGACCAGATTATTGGCTTATCAAATGTATCATGTGCTTGAACGGTTCAGCACTTTTTTGAACAGAGACAAGGTTCAGCAATGGTCGACTCAGAGGCTAGAAGCCATCAAAAAGGCCATTTGCGAGAATACCATTTCCGTCCAAAGTCAATTTTCTGAAATTAAGGCTCGAGGACAAGCCTATTCTTCATGAGGCTGGTATTGATAAATAATATGTTGTGGATCATTTATTTAACCAGCAGCATGATGGACCTGGAGCCTGTTCAGACAGCTGCTTGAGAAGAAAAAGAGGGTATGTAACATTTTATTTCTTTTAAAGGTTTTGGCTGTTAGCTTGGGCAAGAGGGTTCTCCACTTTTGGGTTCCCTTTCTGAGTGGGGCAGGGAAGAATTACATTTGACGGATCTCCTTCTGATTTATCTTCCTTTTTCTTACATTCCATTATTGAGATCACCCATATCCCCCTAATTTTCTTCTTCCTAAATTGTTCGTGTAATTTGTTCTTATCAGTTATCAATGTCATCCCCACTCAGAATATTATCATCCACGTACACTTTGATAATAACTTCTTACTTTCATACTCTGAACACATGGTGAGTTGAATAGTTGTATGTGCAATGTGCCATTGAAGAATTCAAAAGTCGGACGAACCTCCCACCAAAGTGGAAGCCATTTTGCTTAGCAGATTTGCAACTCTGTTTGTGGCATTGAGAACTATGGGAGCGTTTTGATGTGCGTGTAAGCTGATCATTATATTTGAGGTCATAATAGGCAGGTTAAGGCCTTGACTGTTTATAATTATGCCTTTTCACGTAGTTGGTGTCAAATTAATCAGATTATAGAAACAGATATTAGTTGCAAGAAAAACAATTAGGTAAACAGTATTCAACAGTCTCTAGCTTCAATCAACTAATTATTAACTGCCGTTCAAAAAAAAAGAACCATCAACTATTCAATGCTGATTCTTCAAGTCACAATAATCACTTAAGAAATACACATTGAAAGACCCACCCCTGTGAGTGATTACAACCTACCACCTCAACCCAATGGTTAATCTGAAATATTCAATCAAGCTTTAAAAAGTATGTGTATATCAAAGCATACATGTCAAAGTGTTTAATCAGAGTTGTGCTGCAATACTCATGCCACACATATCTACAGGGTAAATTGCTACACTGCTCTATGAGTAGAAAAGTAATATAACTTCCAGGGTGCCGTCTAAACTGTGAATCCTATCATTTCACCATTTCTTATTCTCTATTCCCCGTTGTTAACAACAGAGCATGTGCGATGCTCCATAACAGCTATATATATAGCCACAGTGTCCTAATTATAATTTATAAACAAATCGACAAAAATATTAAAAGATAACCAACAAACAGCAAGTAGCATACTAATAATCGTTCAACAACATATATAGAGAGGTAGAGTCTACCAGGTGGAGATATTTGGTTTAGGAGAAAAGATAACGAGAGGAGACCACTTGTGCTGAGATCGGATCTGGCTATCTCTTAGTTGCTCTACGAGTTTTGAACGCGTTATCATAATAACACGCCTCTTTATAAGACCGGAGATACAATTCTCTCTCCGACCTTGTAAAACCCTAAAATGAGTTTGAAACCCTCCAAAATAGCAAGATTAGATCTTCAAAGAATCAATAGTTGTAAGAAGATATGCGATTCGTGAGCAGAATCCTCTTCAAAGTTAAATCCTCGCCAAAGAGGATTTGGAGAGCACAATATCGGCCGGAATGTTTGGTCGTTGCCGGATAACCGAGAATATCGGAGCAGACTGAAAGCTTATTTCACATCGATCTGTTCGATCTACCTGCGTTGCGATTGTTCGTTTTATTTCCAGTAATATAGTGTGAAGAGTTTTTTTTAATGATAAAACAAAATTATTAAGGGGGTGTTTATTTTAGTTTATTAAAGCTTTATTTTTCGATTTTAATTTTTGTAAGTTAGTTTTTTTTACTTATTTTTTAAATTATGGGTTTATTATAACTTATAAAAAATAAGTTTCGGTAATAAACCTTCAATAAGTTAAAATAAACACCTTCCAATTTTTTTTAATTAATATTGAGTGACATATTGTTTGATAAAAATTAGTGAATGAACATGATAAGATATAATTGGGTAAAAAGCAATACATGAAAATAGGTATTCAAGTAAAATAGTAAAATACTTGATATCTAATGATTCATCTTCCTTAATTTTATTAAATGCATGTGGCTTTTTCTTGGAAAACTAAAAATTACAAAAGAGTAATTTTTATTATAAACATTATAATTTTTTATCTAAAGATCTATATTAGTTCTCTAGTCCATTAGTTTATTTGAGCTTTCATATGAACTCGTGTGTGCATAAGTGTATATGCATATGTGTGGGTATCAGGCTGGAGATAGCGTGCCCAATCATTGCATTCAATCCAAACAAAATCCCATTAAATGCCGTAAAACCACGTTTCTAAATAAAGTGATGTTGTGAAAACATGATGAAGCCTAGAGTTTAAGGCATGACTCAATACCCCAATATTTAATCTTTAATATATTATAAGAAAATGAATTCTAATGTCATCATTATGTTTTTTAAAATTAATTTAATTAATCATAACACTTTATTTTCTAAAATAGATTTTACATAGGTTATTGTTAACGTTCGATCCTTAAGCCCTTTTCCTGTGGGCGTGGATCCTTACTTCAAAGGATTTATCCGAAATTTTAGTCGGATCCACTCATTCATAAGCTTAGTTTTCAACGAAAATACTAATTTTACAAAGAAGCTGCTGCGGCTGTAATATGTGAGTATAGCACTTTTGTTTCTTGATCATCCGATATTCTTGATTTGTTGATGTTGACATTCTATTTTCATAAACCCCATCGATGAAAATATTTCGTAAATTAAAGAAGAACAAGTTGCTGAAATCGGTATGTATACCACTTTTGTTATTAGATTTGCCGATCTTAATCTTTTTTTCTCAAATTGATGATTTTATCATTCTTTTTTCATGTGCAACTTCAATGAAGAGGATTGAGGAGGAAAGAAGAACAAGCGGCTTAGTTCGATACGTATACCACTTTTATTGTTAAATTTGCCGATTTTCATCTTTTTTTTCTTGATTTGAGGTTTTTTCTTTCTTTTTATGAAAAAGATTTAACTTTATAAATCGAATACTCTAATTGAAAGGGAACTATTAAATTGTTCTTTTTAATTTACGTATTTTTTCGTTCTCTTTTTAATTAATTGTTTTTCTCCACAATATGTTTATTTGTATCAGTTTATTAATCATATAGAATACAAAGTTGCGTTTTTAATTTTTAACGGGTACCCAATTTTTTCTTGGTTCAAGATTGGATTAGGTTTTCTACCTTTTGGCTTTGTTCTTTACGGTATGAAAAATTTAGTGAAAATCAAATGGTTAAAAGTTACTTTAACCATCATTTATGTTTATATATGAAATATTGAGCTAGTTATAATATATAAAATTTAGCAAGAAACTTTGAACAGTAATTTCCTTGCTAAATGTTATATATTTTGTTGTTGAACCTTCAATAAAAAGCTTTTAGATGGAGTGATCAAGTACAAAGGATTATAAAGAGATGGTTAAGGGTTCAATCCTTAGTTTTTGGCCAATGAAATGTAAACATTAGCTTTTCAAAAATGAAGCCCTCTGTGTTTTTATCCACTTTCATTTTTCTAGCACCTTTTACTCTTTTGCAGTTTTGTAAGGTTTGATTTTTTTTAATTACTTTTTGATTTCAAGTAAATGGTTTCTTATTTTTTTTACATACATTTTTCTTTTTTTTATTGGTTTTTTTTTTAATTTTTGACTTTAGTTAGAATAATGATTTTTATGTGTTATTTTTCAGTTTTTAGTTTTATTTTTTGGTTCTGTCAAATGCTATTTTTGATATAGTACACTATGAATTATGTAAAGTAAAATTTCAAACACATATTAAATTCTAATTGTTTACATTTTTATATGTTTATTTTAAATATTTGTGTTTGAGCGTTAACTTTTATATTATTTATCCTTATTTTTTGTTTTCCGTTACAACACACATACAAATTATAGTTTCATAGAAGCAAATAGTTTAACATATAAAAATTACAATTCTAAAACCCACTTAAAAATTCCATCCAACCCGAAATTTGGGATTTTTTTTATTAGTCGGATTTGGTTCTTTTTCATCTCCAAGGGACCTTACCATAAATTACGTAGCACATACAAAAAGTATGCATTTACGTCCAAAAAAGAGAAAAAAGCTCAAAACAGAGTTCGTTATACTTGCAGTCGGTCGGAGCTCTTCGCCAGGAAAGAAGAATGGGAACAAGAGACAACGATAGAGATCTAGAAAGACTGATTCCGGCAACCGGATTGTCAGAGATTATCGGTGCCCCTTTGTCGCCGTTGCAGTCCGATACCCCTCCGGGGGCGTCTCCTTCTGCTCATCATTCCGGCAGAGAGGTTTCCAACCTTAGATCTCATTATGTTATCTTGTGCTTTTTCTTTGCGATTTATAGCGCAAACAAGACGTTTTTACATTTTTGCTCAACCTCATTTTGTTTTTATGAATTATATTTCCACAATATAAACATTCGGTGTTTTCATGCATGATCAGATGAATATTAGGTTTTACCTTTTCTGATGCGGTTATTATAAAGTTTCTCCCTAGATTTTGCAGATTTTGATTGAATTGCATTTTTGGATTACAGCTGTGAAGATTTTTGAAATTTTATTTTGTTGTGATTACAATCTTTTTAGCTTTGCTTCTCCCAATGCTTTAGAAGAATTTGCAAAGATAAATCTCTTACACACGTCAACTATTGAATGTGTCGCCAAACTCTTTTCTATGAGTGGAATGGACTTTACTTTTTGTAATATCATAGCCAAATCTGGAGGGAGTAACGTAATCTTTAACTTCAAGGATCAAAGTGGTAGCTTTTAAATTTTCAGAGATATGGACTGTAAAGTGTAAAAGACATGTTCCATCTGTTCAACTTGGCTATTTTGAATCAATGGAGTATGGTTTTTTATTATAGCATGAAAGTTCATCATTCCTCTCCATATCGAGAAATGTCACACATATCATTGTTTCTTCAAACTGAAGATCATAAAACATGATGAAATGTGTATGAAATAGAACAAATAATTCACTCAGCTATCTAGTTAAACAAACAGAGCCTTTCTGGTCATTCTCAATCCCCTTCCCTGCCTCTCTCTGAGTCTGAATGTGAAGCAATGTTTTAGCATGAACCTTTTATTGTTTCTTAAAGTGAAAACTCAGTTTTTACCCAAACATTCAACTTTTTAATTATGAAACATCAAACATGCTTTTGCATGAACCTTAGTGTTTTAAGTTTCAACAGTAACAATTAAAAGCTCGACTTCAATAAATTTTGACTGGTAGCACACAAAAATTGAGTAGTAGCGCGGCTAAAAGAATACCAAAATTTCCCACTCCACAAGCTAGATTGACTGGTAGCTCATGCCCCCGTTTTGTACTACATAGGTCCGGCCATCCGCCAATGCATACCTGCCTCTCTTTGAATGTTGAAGCTTTGTTAATGAATTTTCTAACGTGGAAATAGAAGAACCGATTAGTGATGGTATACATACATGTTCATTCTGACACTTGAAACTTGAAACTTGAAACTTGAAGCGTGAATATCTTCAAAAAGTAATTTGGGCTGCTATATGTAACTTTGCGACTATAGACTGAGTTATGTATATATCTATGTTGTTACTGATTAACGTTTGTAAGGGTAAAGGTTAAAGATATATATTCTTTTTGCTTGAGCAGGCGTTTATTAAAGTCATTCGCAGCTGGGCTTCAAAAAAGTTTATTACTGGATGGTATTATTCATATGCTTGTTACATCTGTAAGTTAATCATGCATTGCTAATTGCCATAGTAATTCTAGAAGTCCTCTTATAGCAGTGTTCCATATTTCCTAAAATGCAACTGTACAGGATTCAAACCTTTCCTCTAACCACCATAAATAAACTGGAACAACATTCTACAACAAAATTTCCTCTAATTTGACTGCTGACCTTCTCTACCCCTTTATTTCCTTGCGGCATCCGCCTTACAGTACTCTTTAGAACATACAACTTTTTATAAGGCAGTTGACATACTCAGAAACAATCTTGTAACAAAACTTGACTACAACCACCTTTTGTGCTTATCTTTTCCGGTTGAACTTTTGATGATCACACTGAACTACGAGACATTTTATTTTGAAATGTCTGTGTGTAAATCATGTATAGCATATTTCAGCTGTCAGTAAGTCTGCATGCCGATGGTTTAGATTCACAGGAATGATAAAATCTAGTTGGGGTATGATATGTTTTTGCCTGCTGTTTGCTAATATCTAGTTCGTCGGTTTGCACTTTGCAGTGTCATTTTATCTCCCATAGCCATTACATTTTATGTGACTTGGTGGTTCATTCAGTTTGGGGATTGGATCTTTTCTCCAATCTATGCTCTATTGGGAATTAATATATTCGGTTAGTGCACAGCTACCTTGCTATTTCCAAATAAGCATTTTAGCACAACAAGATGATTACTTTCTAGTACACGTAATGATTCTTCTTCTTTATTGGTTGTATTACACAACATATGGGTCTTTTAACCAATCTATTCACTTGTTGATAGGCTTCGTATATGGAGTGTATCTCATGCAATACAGAAACTCCCGTTTTAACAAATCTTAAAAAATGATCACCTTTCAATTCAGTGTTATGACATCTCAATATTTATGCTGTTATGCCCCTTCTGATACCTTAGAGAAAAGATTTGTTGCTCATGCTTCACTTTTAATAGTAATAGCATCGATTTTGGTTCAATATTCCCCAATTTTTTATTACTGAGTGAGGTATTTGATATTTTACTAATGTATAAATGTTTGTATTAGACAATATATCCTGTCAAATGTTGTGATTATTTTATGACTTACCTAGTTTGAAATTCTTATCAGTGGAAAAATGGTAGGTCACACGGGATTAATGAGTCAAAACGGGTAATTATGTGTGGGTATTACGGTCAGTCACTTGTCCATAGATGATTACCAAAGTTATATTGTTTCAATAATAATCTTTAATTATACGTATTTGACCCATTATAGATATGACTTGAACCGGATCAACGCATTCCTATATAAGTTTGTTAAAATTGCCATCTCTAAAAATATTGTTTAAATTACCATTTTATGTTGACTAGAATAGAACCACCCTGGACAAGAGTCAGGAAAATATATTTGAACCAATGTTTTCTGAATCATTTAGCTTCTTTTCAGGTCTTGGATTCGTGACAACTATAGCATTCATCTTTTTAGTGGGTGTATTCATGTCTTCATGGTTGGGAACTTCTCTTCTTAGTTTGGGCGAGTTCATAATAAAAAAGATGCCTCTCATGAGCTATATTTACACAGCATCTAAACAAATCAGTTCAGCCATCTCACCAGGTAAATTCCGCAATCAAAGTACCAGAGACGATATTAGCAGTAGCAAAAATAGACAGGTAATTATGAAAAACATGTTGAAAAAGTGATCTTAACGCCGGTCAAAAAGAAAACATTCCTTTACCACCTTTTTTAAATTTTCTTTAAATACCTAAATTACACATTTGGTCCTATGTTTTGTTACTTATTCACTAACTTCAATTATCACACTGGAGTCTTTACTATTTCAGTTTTATTACTCTGATAGTTTCTAGTCACTTGAAAAGAAGCTAATACCCATTTCTTCTTAATTTCTTCTTTTATTTATTCTTTTATTCATTTAAATACTATTAGTAAATAATTAAGTTATAAATAAAATGTTAATAGTTATCTAATTAATTAATACCCTCTCCCACCATCGTCTACCACCACCCCACCATCGTCTACCACCACTAGAAAGCACAAGCCACCACCAAATCAGAATCAAGGCCCAATCAAAATCGAGTACAGATTGAAACCAAAATCACGAACAGTATACAAATCATAAAATCACAACTGAGTTTTATTGCTCAAGAGCCCCTAATTGCTTTTGAGACTGCTTTGGATGAAGTTTTTGAGGTAGATCATAACTCCCCATGCCAAACTGATCACATTGATGCATAATACCATCGTTGAGATTAAACAAAACCAAGAAATCGTATCCCGGTCATATTTTGAACAAAAAACACTAGAACTGTTATTGAAGAATCACCCATCAAAACATGTTCTGTTGTAATAAACGAGCATAGATCTATCGTCCCCCCATTCATCGTGCCATTTTCCTTGCACCATCTTCATCTTACCCCATATTTGCCTTCAATCGATTGGGTTATCTCTGCCGAGGGGGCGAGGGTAGGGGTGATGGGGGTGGAGATATTTCTAGTGGTGTGAGAGAGAATCGTGAGGGAGGGAGAGATTCAGGGAAGAGGGGGTGCCGGGAGAGTGTATGGGTTATTGGGTAGATGATGATAATAATAATAATAATAATGATGATGATGATGTTTTATAAAGAAGAAAAACAAATAAAATACGGGATAAGGGTGGGTCTTTGCATGTGAAACGGTGAGGAGATTTTGGTTTTTTCAATTGCACCCGGACCGTCAATGTAACAAAACGAAAACAGTAAGGACTCCCAGTGTAATGAATGAAGTTCACGGACCCATTGACTTGTCATCTTATTAGGTAAGGTTTGAACTCAACAATTCGACCCTTTAAAGATAATATGTAACCGAATACCAATAAAATTTAGAGTACATGATTTGAATTTCCACCAATCGTCAAGCTAACTCTACTAATTCTGGCTTTTCCAGGCCAAGGTTCACATGCTTTTAAGGAAGTGGCAATCATAAAACATCCAAGTGTTGGTGAATACGCAATTGGATTTATAACATCAACTGTTATCCTTAGGAAAAATGGAGGTGCTGAAGAGCTATGTTGTGTATATGTGCCAACCAATCATCTTTATCTTGGTGATATAGTTCTTGTAAATTCAAAAGATGTCATGAAGCCAAATATATCAGTTCGAGAAGGGATAGGTAAGGTACTCATGTCATGAAAATTGATTTCTTTTCACACCAGCAGGGGAACAAGCTTTACACATAACACATGCAAGAAAAATACCTTTAACATAAAATGCCACTATCAAAAACACATTAGGGTGAATGGAGTACCCACCCCACACTTAAGCCAGGTCTAGGTGGACACAAGGGTGCGGCAGCTACACCACCTCAATCGGGCCACTGAAACATCCCCTCTTGGTGTTTCCATGCCGCTGAAACATCCCCATCTCACATTCTCACCCTGCCTTTTTCAAGAACTTTTGTTGAATGTAAAAAAGTTAATGCTGACAAATGAAAATTTCCCTTTTTGGTGTTATGCAGAGATTATAATTTCCGGAGGCATGTCGATGCCAAAGGTGTTAACTACAAAGGGCTCGCAACACAGTCGATCAGCAAGTCTTGAGAAGTTTGTTGTTCCGCATGTATAATACTGAGTGTAAACTATGGTATTTGATTCAGTGTGCTTATATGTTTATCATTCTGAGTTAATTGGCTTTAAAGTTACTGATGGAGATATAACAATTTGTGGTTCACGTCGAGATTGTTGACGTGGACACTTACAAAGTACTGGTACAAATTTAAATTTAACTTTCATGTATGAAATAGCGAAATACAATTCCCTCTTTTGGAAATATGGCTGCATGTGTTGGAGGGACACAATGAATATGAATGTAAATGGGATTCCTTCACAAATTTGTAGTTGATTATAAGTTTGAATTTTGATTTTCAAGTACAATAATATACGTTTACAGTGGAAGGTTTATTCAAGAACTGTTTATCATGTAAAAACTACGATAACCAATCTTGGTCTTGATTATAATAAATCAATGTTAATGATTGTTAGAGCTCGATATTGACTTATTAATGCGTTCATTAATGAGAGGTATTTAGAATAATCAAGTCTTACTCATTAGAGGACTGTCATTCAGGACGCAATTGACGGTTGAGTTTATATACAAATAGCCAAAATATCCCTATTAACGAGTCATTAGTAGTTACATATTGTTTTGGCAAGAAAAACAGTTCTCGTTTCAACTTTCGCCTACCTAATATATCATTAAATTTTGAGTAAACTACATATTTGGTCCTGTGGTTTGGATAAAAATATGGATTTGTTTCCCGCGGTTTAGAAATTACAAGCTTTGCCATGCCTACATGAATTTACTTTGTTCAATAACGGAAATGCCTATCTCTTATTTTATTATTTTTTTCTCAAGATTAATTCATTTAAATATTTATTAATATTTTAAAATTTTATAAATCTTTCACTCTCTTAACTCAAACTCATCTCTCTGTACTTTTTGACTCTTCATTTTCTATTTAACTCACGCTCATCTCTCTCTTAACTCAAACTCACACTCACACTCATTGATGGTGAGTAACATCTTCTTCATTTCTCTCTCTAGTCATATCTCACCCTCTCTCTTTCACTGAAGTCGATCATCTCACTCCTAAATTAACCCCGTTGAGGACCACAGTCTCTCGCCCCAACCATAGCTCACTGTTTCACCACCGATATTGTCACTTGTGTGACAACCTTTGCCACCACCACTGCCCTCGGCTCATTCTTTCACCAAGTTTGTACAAGGAAATAATTGTAGCCTTGGTGGTTGAGCAAGATCTTCGGCTAGTCCTAGAACCAAAGATAGAGATGTAAAAATGTAAATGGAGAGTAAACTGAGATTTGTAGAATTTTAAAACATTAAGAAATATTTAAAATGAATAAAATTTATAAAAATAAATAAAATATGAGAACACAGGTAATTTCGTTTTTCCAAGTTGACCGGGGATTAAATGCAATAAGTTCGGGTCCAGAGAGACAAGACTCTTAATTTTTAAAACATATGGACCAAATTTAAGTATACTATAACATCACAAATTTCAGAAACTCTCCATTAAATAAATTAATATGATTCAAAAGAAAAGGCAGTGCTCAAAGTTGATCTTTTAGGTCAAAATAAGAACAAGAATGGTATTATCGAACCAAAAATCACTCAAAAACCTCAAATTTGATACTGGATTTTTAACCGGTTATTAGAAAATTTGGCTCTGGTACCGATTTTGATTTCAGATATCAAACAATCAATCAATGTCTAACACAAAATATGAACAAGATGATGAATAAGAAAGATGTAACACCGCGATTTCAGAGTCAATTTTGATCTTTTAAAACCTAATTTCAAACATATTTTAATTTGATAACAAAACAGCGGAAGTCTTAAAAACATTTTCTTTATTTACAAACGGGTGTTACCAACATTAATACCGACC
>JAUEJL010069231.1:0-16890 GCA_032274825.1 Drosophyllum lusitanicum | reverse complement strand
AACCCAGCAAACGCGACTTTTTTTTCCAAAAAAATATAGCAAGATCGATATATATATATAAGTTTAACCGAGAACTATTTTTCGTACGAAAACTGTTTGTTACACAATTAATGACTCATTACTAGGGGTATTTTGATCTTTTATATATAATCGTAACTGTTAATTGTGTTCGGGTAGACCGTTATTAAAAGGCGAGTCTTGATTATTTCAAAATACCCCTCATTAACGCGGTATTAATGAGCCATTAATAACTCATTAATGAGCAGTCATTTTTATTGGTCATTTATTTAATTAGGGGGCGCTTAGTTAAATAGAGAGTATGAGAATGACAAAGGGTAAGGGATACAAAGAAATGCAATGAGCATTCCCTAATATTATCATGACCATTGATATTACTTGATTAATATAGGTAATCATTATATACATGTGTGTGTGTGTGTGTGTGTGTATATATATATATATATGGTTGTGTGTTGTACATGTTGATGGTGGTGGTAGTAGTCGGTAGTGATGATGGTTGTTAGTGGCAATAGTAAGTTGTGCTAGTGTTTGATAATGGTTACAACAATCGTCAGTGCTGATAGTTCGTGGCGGTGACAGCGATGTTGGTTGAGACATTAATCAATGTCAATCAGTGGAGGCGGGTGGTAGTTGATGACGTCGGTGGTTGCGACAGAGGGTTCTGGTAGTCGATAGAGGTGGCAATGACGGTGGTAGTGATATATGAGGTAGTAGAGTGTAGTGGTGGCGGTGACTTCAGCAATGTTTTATGACGGTGGTAAAGTGTAGTGGTGAAGGTGGTAAAATGTAGTGGTGACGGTGGTGATTGTGCGACGAATTACGGTGGTGTAGTGGTTACGGACGGTGGTGGAGGCGGTGGCGATGGCGGCAGGTGGTGGTGGTGCTAGAGAGTGGTAATAACGATATTGGTGGTGGTGGTGATTATGCGACGAGTTATGATGGTGTAGTGGTTGCACGTGGTGGTGGTGGTGGTGGTGGCGGGAGCGACGGCAGCGGCAGTTGGTGGTGGCACCAAAATGTGGTGGTAGCGATATTTGTAGTAGTCGGTGATGGTGGTGGTGATTGGTGGGGACATGCACATATCTGAATCTATTACCCTGAATTCATTACCCCTAATTTTACCGGGTAATGGCTCACCCATTAATGGGTAATGATTGATTATATTCTAACTAAACAAGTAATATTATTCATTATCATATTATAAAGTATTTAGGTCGTTGTCTTAAACTCTTAATTTTAAGTAATTTGAAATTACTAATTTATACCTTGTTAAACCTATAAAGAAACTAATATATAGAGTTAATTAGACTCTTATATACCATTTTTATAATTAACCATTCCATAATAAATAACATTTAAAAAAGTCAAGTTAATGCAAGTTAATTTTCAACCTGTATGATATTAAATAGAAATTAAAAATTAAATAAAAAGAATCTTCATAAAAATAGTAGTTTAAATATTTTATCATATAACACATATTTTAATTTAAGTATTAGAAAATACGTATAGGAACATGTAAACTAAATTTATAGACATTGTCGGATTTTCTAAATGAATCGTGTAATAAAAAAAAATTTAATTTACAGTATATTTAATAATCTTTTTTTTCTCAATACATTACTTTTAAAATATAATAAAAGACTTATAAAGAAAAGAGAAATAAAAGAAGTTGAAACATGAGAAAGAAAATAGATACATTGCGAACGAAATTTGTTCAATGTCATTATAATGAGTGATATAATAGTCTTACGTTATTAAAAACGGACATATTATCGAGTAGAAATTATTTCTAGCCGTCGTATTGCGCGGGTACTATGCTAGGTCATTTCAATCGGGAACTGTTTTTTTGTACGAGAACTGCGAGAACTGTTTGTAACACCATTAATGACTCATTACTAGGGGTATTTTGGTCTTTTATATATTTTGTAACCGTAAATTGTGTCTGGGTAAACCGTCATTAAAGAGCGAAGCTTGATTTTAAATACCCCTCATTAGTGCGTCATTAATGAGTCATTAATAAGCCATTACTGACTCTTTAATGAGCCGTCATTTTTATTGGCCATTAATTTATTTTAATCAAATGTCATGATTTGTTCTCGCCGTACTTACAATAAAATGATTCTCAAATGAACCTTCCCATATATATATATATATGTATGTATGTATATATAGGGGGGTTATTGAAAAAAATGAGATTTTAAGAGAATATGAGAACAAATCATATCATCAATTAGATGTTGACCTATTAAATCTCACGGTCACAATTCACCTAGAGTAATTCACGGTCGTCGCAATTTATGGATGCGTTATGAATAAAATGTATGGCAAAATGTAAACCATATGATCATATCAAATGAAAGGTCAGATTAAGTCTCTTATTCTTACGATTATTTGCATTCTCAATTGAACCTCCCTATATATGTATATATATATATATATATATATATATATAATATCATATATATATATATATATATGATGGGAAAAATATGTGAAGTTAGTAGCAACTATGATATGATGGATGATGCTATTCAAAAACATTTAATTAAATATTGAATTGACTAATTTACTTGTCACTTAAATTATTTATAAATATGAGAAATACCTGTATACTAAAAACCTATATCATATCCCCTAGTATTTCAGGAGAAGAAATTAATTAATTAACTTGTATAATTTGAACCCACTACAAAAAAAAAATGGCCTTCTACGCTGCTAAAATTCGTACCTGAAAGGCAAATTGTCATCGCTATAACCCTTTTGCGACGATATGTCCTCGCAAAATTCATCGCCGTACCATCATGATACTTGTTTGCGACCGCATTTTTACTTTACTGCGACGACATATAATGCCACGACATGTCGTCGCAGATAATTTTGCTGGAAAAAAGTTAAAAAAGTTATTCTTAATGTTTTGTGATGACATTGTAGTCGCTAATGGTTAAAAAAATTTAAAAATATTTGCGACGGCCATGTCGTTGCTAAGGTCTTCCTAAAAACGAATTTGTTTCTTTTTTGCAACGACGATGTTTTCGCTAAAGGGTTTTTTGTACAAAATAAATTTTTAAATAGTTTCGATTATAATCTGCAACTATATAAAACACAAAACTACACATTATATTTGAAGACGAAGCATATATATTTATAAATCGTCGTACATGTCTTCGTCATTAAAAATATATGCACACACTTAATTTGTTTGTACTTCACACAAGGTTTTTGACAAAATATGAAATATATCATACCACATATCGTTATCCTCGTCTTCAAGGTAATCATCTTCCTCGTCTTCATCCACATATTCTCCCTCGTCACCGTCCTCATTCACATTAATAGGATCCTTAAAGTGTTGAGGGATGATCGGTTGAAAGTCGGAAATAGGAATATTTGTGCGTTTTAAGGTGTCAATACATATCCCATTTGCAAATTATTAACCGCAAACATTGAATCCACCTCTTTTTGTGTATATGTTCTTTCTTGGTGTGGTTGGGAGCTTGAAGATGATGCAACGGCAGGTAACTTTCTACCACGTCCACCATTATGTCCACGGCGTTCACCCAACACTTGTTGTAATATTTGCTCATCGGTAAGTGGGTTTGAACTCGGCTTGGCTTGCCATGAGTTGCTCCATTTCTTGTTGTATAATTATAAAATAACAAAAATATTTAACGGTTATTTAACTTCTCAACTAACAAAATTAACAAAGTATGATATAATGCCAACCAACCCATACAAATATAATAGTTACTCATATGTTGTTGCATATATCACCCGCAAATATACATAACTAGTTATTCATATATAATAGTTACTCAACTTTCAAAGTTTCTAAAATTTTTGTCGGTTGTAGAATGGAAAATCCAAATTTGTACCTGTGTATAAAATTCATGTTTAATAGTTATCCAACTCCTCAACTAACAAAATAACTAAACAAAATATGACATCATGTCAACCAGCCCATGCAAATATATAAAAGAGGATAAACTACAGTATATAACAAACTCCAAGTAATCAATGTTGTTGCATATATCACCCGTAAATATATATATATATATATATATAGAACTACTATTTGTTAAGTAGATATAATTACTTACATGTTTGTGACTAGCAACTGGGGTGACATACTCGCCACCTCGCCGATGCATGTTACCAAAGTGGTTAAATAAATTTGGGAATCGACCTGGGTCTCGCTAGTATTTAATGAGTATATTAAGCGAATTAGAAAAACACACACACATATATAATACACATATGACTCCGTTATAATATTATTTAAAAATAGCAATTATAAAACAAAATTACCAATCCATGTCTTATTGTGGCGTACGATCGGGATTCATGCAAGCTTGGATATTGTTGCTTACTTCTATTTACTTGATTTACCACCGATCGTTGCCTATTTTTCTCATTTAAGTAGAACTCAATGTATTTATTCCATTCTTCATTAGACATGTTCGGTGATGGGAATTGTCGTATTTTCTCGGGGTATTCAAACCCATGTCTATTATCATACCGCTTTTTCTTCAATCTAGATTTTCGATCCTTGTATCTTTCACCGTATATTATGTCCACCCCTAGCTTGATTTTATCTCAATTCGGGCATCTCAAGTGGCGCCTCATATCAAATTAGGTCTGCAATTTAAAAGAAACCATTATTTCAGGCCAAATGCCGGTACGTTTTGTGCTCTTCCGGTACTTTATCCCAAGATTTGTAATATTTAGGGACATAATCCCCTACAATAACCCCAACATGGTTCGTAAATTCACTCACAAAGTCGCCAATAAATCGCATTGTCTTTTGATCGTGAGTGTCAAACTCTGTCGGTAATGGTTTTGAAGCATTCTTTTTAAACAAATCTCTTAATTTTTCTCCCTTGCTTGGCCCGCAAACCTTTGATCCTACAAATTCAAGTGAACAAAATTAAAACAAGTAATTAAGCTAAAAGCACTAGCACGATATCAAGCATGAAGACTCATTAGTTGATTTAAAGATCAACTAGACTTTATCTGCATGGACTATTTATCTACTATTTGAAAGATAGTTAAGAAGACTTGAAGTACTTATGTTCAAGGTTACCAGAAGTATACATTTTATCTGTTTACCAATAAGAATGAATAAGTTTCAATATATTACGAGTTCGTTTTTAGTTAATTATGATTGAGATCTTGTAGTAGATATAAATAGTAAATGATGAAAAAACCATATACACCACACTCTTCATTAATAAGTAGGGCGAACATATTTTATTACTATAGATATACGTAAACGATATTATCTTTGACTCTACCAACCCTAAATATTGTAAAAATTTTGGTGTCCTTATGCATGAAATTAGCATGATAGAGGAATTGCACTTTTTACTTGGATTGCAAATCAAAAAAATGCCAAATGAGATTTTTATCAATCAATCTAAATATATCCATGATATCTTGAAAAAGCTTAACACGGATAATTCAAACCTTTGAAAACACCCATGGCAACTTCTTGCAAGCTTGACTCTAACCCTTTTCGGAAAAGATGTCGATCTTTAAACATATAGTGGCATTATTGGTTCTTCTTACAGCTAGTAGATTAGATATAATGTTCTCTACGTGTCTCCGTGCACGGTTTCAAGCGAATCTGAAAGAATCTCACCTTGTAGCTATTAAACGCATTTTAAGATATATTAAAGGCACTTCAAACTTAAGATTGTGGTACCCTAAGAGCATGGGGTGTACCCATGCTTGGGAATCTCATACTTCGAGTCACATCAGCGTCACATCAGCGTCACATCATCATAACCATCCCATGCTTCAGCCATGCTTAAACCCCCCGTACTACCCATGCTTCGCATGCTTCAAAAAAATTTTATTAAAAAAAATACTCTATCTCCTCTCTCCTTTCTCTCTCATCTATCTCTCCTCTCTCCTTTGGCAATGAAATACCGAAACTTTTGTGTTTTCTTCCGTACCGGTACCTTGGGGGTGGTGTGCCCCTTGGTACTGATGGTACACATCTCCATACCAATTCCATGCTTCAAGGTACATCCATCGCTCTAAAGGTTCCGGGTTTGATCTAACTTTTTATTCAGATGTAGACCACGCAGGTAGTCGACTTGACAGAAAAAGCACTTCGGGTAGTTCACAGTTTTTGGGTGAAAAGCTTGATTGTTGGTTTTCAAAGAAGCAGAACTGTTTATCCACTTCTATAGCAGAGGCAGAATATGTTGTTGGTTCACAAGTTCTCTAGATGTGCACTCAGCTCATGGATTATAGTATCAGATTAAATATAATTCCTATTTATTGTGATTCTAAAAGTGCTATTTCCATTTCTTGTAATCCTCTACACCATTCAAGCACAAAACACATAGATGTCCGGTGCCATTTCATCAAATACCATGTCAAGAAAGGACATGTAGAACTTTACTTTGTTCATAGCAAACTTCAAGTAGCTGACTTGTTCACCAAGCCACCAGATGAGAAATGGTTTAATTTTCTTGCGTCTCAACTTGGTATGTTGAATCTTCTGAACCGAACGGTTCATCTTTCAAGGAGGGGTAGTTTTTCCTTCGTCTGTTATACTTCAAACTGCTCTCTAATCACTTCTCATAAGGGATCACTAGCTTGTTTTTGTTTCTCTAATAACCGTTTCTCGGTTTTTCGATTATTTGCAAAATCAAAAAATATTTTTTTTCTTTCTAGGTCCTTATAGGTTTTTTTGTTTCACTTTAGTTTCTTAAAAATCTAAAATCCAAAAATATCTTTATGTTTTGTTAATTTTTTTATTATTTATTTATCTATTTGTATAAATTTCAAAAATTAAAAAGAAGTCTAAGTGTTTTTTGTGTGGAGCTTGAAAAACTTTTTCTTCTCTTTCTTTTTTACCTCGCGCCATCATAAGCCCTCCCCGCCCATTTTTCTTTCTCTTGTAATCAATAAACACACATATTATTGCCATCTTCATCTTCTTCTTGCTCAAGCTCACTAGCAATCATCCTCCATTCTCTGGTTTTCTTGCTCCAATCGACTCGGTTTTACTTGCAAATCATAAAGGTATGTTCAATTTCTGATTTCATTAATGGTTGATAGGTTTTGGTTTTGATTTTCTCATGGATTTTAGCCCTAGTTCTAGTCGTCCCTATTCTTGACTCAAAGATCATGATTTAGTGTTTAAAAGTGTGAGTTCTGAATTTGTTTACAATACACCAGACTTGAATCCTTTCGAAGAAGACTTCAGGACTTGCAAATAAGTATTGAAGACTCGTCATCCTGAAGACCATGTACCGAAGGCCTTCAGGTTCGCTCACTAAACCTGAAGTATAGATTATCTCTGAAGTCAGTGTACCAAAGATCAACTAGTTCGCTACAATGACGTCACTATATCATTCCTCTATGGTGATGAGTTAGTTGTCTAAGCTCTTCCTTAGTCATTTTCACATGACTCAAGTCTGTTCTTGAGTTATTTTTGAAGTTTTCTCTTCATTTAGAGTTTATACTCAATGCTTTTGGTTGTTTATCAATATAATAAACATTTAGATAATCGTATTCAGTTTTTATATTCTGCATTTAGATTTTATCAATTCTATCTTATTTCATCTCACTAGGAAAAATAATTTGTATGAGAGCATATATTAATTTTCAATATTAATAGATTTTCCAAGATGTCTAACTCAGAGTTATCATGATAATGAGTCTGCTACTAAACCACTGAAATTCAGCACTAAAAACTTCTCCGGTTGGAAGAGGAGAATGTTAGTGTGCTTAGAGAATTTAGATTGTAATATTCCCTTAATTCTCAAAAAGGGTCCATACATTCCATCAATACCCATGGCTGAACTTGCTAGTGCTCCTACTCTCCAAGTGGTCTCACTGCTAAACCAAGAGCTCAATGGACAGATGAAGACAAGAAGATGATGGCCTTGGATGCCACAATCAAAACTCACATTGTCTTGCTCTTCTAAATGATATTTTACATACTATGAATAATTTCAAAACTGCAAAGGAGATGTAAGAAACACTATGTATCACCTATGAAGGTACCGAGGAGGTTAAAGAAAATAAAAGTGTTAGTCCCATATTGAGTACGCAACAACAAATGTTTGTAGAAGGGGAGGTTGAATACAAGCTTAAGCTTTTTAAATTTAAAAGCACACGCTAATACTTTTAATATAATTCTAATTGACATGAATCAAGAATTATATGTATATAGAAGCGTAAATCCAAATACAATAAAAGGTGGCGGCTAAAATGTCTAAGACATAGACAAGCTTCTCTAAAACAACTAATGTTTAAAAGGTCCAACACATAAACAAGTTTTCTACACTTTTTGCTAACTCTAAAAACTTGCTCTTGCTTAAAAGCTTGAAGCTTGTTCTTTGAGAGAGATTTTTCACAGTGTGTAGTTCTGGTGTATTTTGCATGTTGAAGATGCATGTCTATTTATAGAAGTCTTGGTGGTTAGTTGAAAGTTGGGGAACCAAGTGGTGTATTACAAATAATATTAATTATATGAGCAAGTTGGTGAAAAGTAATATTATTTTATTTTATAAAATAAAATAATTTTACTTTTCGTGTGAGAGATCACCAAGTTGCTAATATAGTAATATTGTCTTTTATACCCCTGTGCTTTGTAACGTTAAACTTCTCTTTTCATGATAGTTCTTCAATTGATAGTCATGTTTTTTCTTATTTGACATTTACCAAATATGTAGTTGCCGGTCAAACTTGAGTAAATGTTCAAATTTGCAAGATCTTCTCTTCAGTAGTAACTTTAAACCTCTCAGGAGTAAAGTTATATTCTCTTTGCCCTTTGAAGATACAGATAGTGTAAATACTTTTACATACACAAGATCTCAAGCATAATGGAACAACATATGTTCAGCCTTTGACTTAAAACAAATTACATCATAAAATAGAGTATGCTAATGAATCGGTTAGGATATATATCACGACTTTAGCTAGACAAAACGTACTAAAATGACACAATAGATAGTCTCAGCCTGAAACTTTGAAACGTTCAGTTGATCGTTGAAAGAGTGATCTGGGGATAAAGATCGATCGTGGAAAGTTCAGATGATCAAGATCAATCATGGAAAGTTCAAATGATAAAGATCGATCATAGAAAGTTCAGATGATAAAGGTTGATCACAAACGGTTCAGATGATAAAGGTATATCATGGAAAGTTCAAATGATCATCCCGTTTGACCGAAAGGAGTGTAAATCTTATCGACCTAGATATATCTATCAGATTATGACTATGTGCTAAAAGGGTATACTTACTTGAAAGATTTGGATGCTTCACCTAAACAAGGGGTTAACAGTTGAACATACTGACATTCAGCTGATGCTCTGAGTCATTCAGCTGATGAATTTCAGATGTTCAGCGAATGTCTTCTACACTTGTATTTTTCTTCAGATGTTGTCTTCGACTGATACTTAGTACTTTAGGTAGTCTTTGATGATACTATATTATTTGTAACTCTTAAGTCAGAAATCAAACAACACATGTTTAATTTCATTCTAAGTCTTTACTGAAGATATGGTTTTGTTAACATCAAATCCTATGTATTTCAATAGACAGACTTGATTATTGGATTGAAATGATTATCTCCCCAACAAAAAGAGTTAATGTAATCACAAGGTATGAGAACTTCTGTGCAAAAGAAGGTAAGAAACCGACTAAAGTTTGCACCCGCCTTACCTGCTTGATGAATGACATGACTGAAGTTGTAGTTCATGTTGAACAAATACAAGAGTTGAATCTCTTTATAGATGTATTATCCAATGATTGGGATACTATGTGCATGATTCTGGATAGAAGTGGTATGTTAAAGGGCGTGACCATGAGAAAGCTATATGTAATCTTGCTTAATGATGAGCAAACCAACATTTATAAGCAGGATCTCAAAAGTTTTGCTAAGAAAAATTTGGCTCCGATGGCAGAATATGGATAGAAACGAAGTGATGCTAGAAAAGTTGCTACTAAAAGATTTGAGACTGAAAGTGATGAAGAGAGTGAAGATGATGAAGCTGAAGATGAAGTCCCTGAATTTGAAAAAGCATTTATCATGAAAAACTTTAAAAAATTCATGATATTAAAAAAGGAAGGGAAAATAAAAAAGAATGTTTCAAGTGCTGCAAACTTGGTCACTTTGTTGTCGAGTGTTTTGTCAAGATGGCAGCCGCTCATAAAGGTAAAGGGTATGCCTTAAAAGCTGAAAGTATAAATCAAAATACAAAGCACTGAAAAACAAACTTCTGGTTCTGAACATAAAAAGGAAAAAACAATGGTTGCTTAGGAACTAAAGTGGGTTGATTCTGAAACCTCTTCAAACGATGATGATGATGATGATGAAAGTTGCATAAATCACTGAAGTATAAATTAGAGTTACACATCCTAAAATGTGTTTGATGACTACCGAAAGCCGATACAAGTCTGATCTAGCTCAACTGAAGGATGGAACTCATAAATGATGTACAAGGTATCAAATTTCAAAGATTATGAAAGTAATGAGAAAAATGAAAAGTTTGCTTACAATTTGTGCCGACTTATATAAACTCATCAAAATCAATCAAATCTGAAAATAACTATATCTGGACTAACTAACAAAATCAAAGTTGTTGAAACTCAAAATGACTCTAATTTGCAAGAATCATACCCACTTAAGAATTTTATGGGAATAATAACAAATGAGGTAAAAATCACCAAAAATGAACTCAAGATATCCAATGATAAATTAAATGACCATCAAGCGATAATCGATTAGTGGCTGAATCCTAACAAAATTGCCTTTGAAAGCATAAATTAGCAAATGATTATTAAGCGTGATCGAGTTGGTTTGGGTAAAATAAAAAAGGCTTCCTTATTAAGAAAAAATGTAAAAAAGTAGACGATATGATTTTCAAAGATATCGATGTCAAGAATGTTTGTAATCCTGAAATGTTATATAAACCAGTCCTGAACTTCCTAACTTTAGTGAAAAAACTAACAAAAAAGTCAGGAATATCAAACTTCCAAGTGACTTTCATGCGGAAGAAATCGCTAAAACCATTGTGTCCGAATCGACTCCTAAACTAGATATACTTGAATTTATTAAACTAAATCTTCCTTATCCGATTCTCAAACTTCTAAACCTATAGCTTCTGAAACATGCACTCCTGAATCTAAAACTTATGAAACATGTACTCCTAAATCTAAAAATTCTGAAACATGCACTTATCAACCATAAAATCTGAAACATGTTCTTCTCATTCATCTTTTAACAAACCATCATGTTCACATGTTACTTTTGAATCAACTCATAATTCATTTTGCTCATCTTCAACCCTAGTCTCATTCAAAAACGTATGAAGAAGTGAAAAACAAAAATCATCCATTAAATAGAAAAACCACCAAATAAGTTCAAAGAAATGAAACAAATGCTCGTTCTAATGATCAAAGAGTTAAAATCACATTAAACAAAAGATTGAAAAGAAAATCAAAAATATTGTAAATGTGGTATGAGGGGTCATGAAGCTAAACCTGTATCTCTAACCACATAAGAGGAACTAAAAATTCAAAACCAAAAATACAAACGGAAGTTGTCCATATTTCATCTAAGCCCATCTTAAGGTGGGTTCACAAAAAGGTCTAATCTCTTCATATTTGTGAAACGCATTCAGCACAAAAATATCTAGTATCTTGACAGTGGGTGTTTAAGACATATGACCGGAAGTAAGACCATAGTGTCAAAGGTCCAAGGTTACTTTCGGTGGAGAAAAGTGTGGAAAAACTGTAAGCTATAGGTCTCTGAATCAAGGTTAAGTGAGCATCCAGAATGTAGCTCATGTTCCAGGCCTAGAGCAAAATCTGCTAGTATTAGTCAACTGTGTGATGCTGATTATGAGGTCACCTTCAGGAAGAAATAGGGCTAAATCTACGGTGAAGAAGATAAAGAAGTTCTGCAAGACAAACGTGAATGTAACATCTATGTAGTTGGTTTCAGTAGTGCTTCATCTCCCTTTAAATTTTTCTTTTTCTCACAAGCTGATGCTAAAACTAACTAGCTTTGGCATAAACGCTATCCCATCTAAATTTTGAAAATATTAATAAACTGTCAAGAAAGAATCTGACAAAAGGTTTACCTTCAATCGGATATGCCAAATATAAAGTTTGTCACGCTTGTGAGAAAGGCAAGCAAAAGAGATCTTTGCTTAAATCAGTTCATTGTGATCAAATTAACTCCGCCTTTTACTTGTTACACATAGATATATTTGACCCTGTCATTACACCAAGCATGAGTGGTAAGAAATTTACTCTTGTAATTGTTGATGAACTTTAACAATTCACTTAGGTATTCTTTTTGAAGCATAAAAATGAAAAAATTGAGATTTTGACCAGTTTCATCAAATGAATAGAATTACAATTCAGCACCAAGATTAAGCAAGTAAGAAGCAATCACGGTACTAAGATCAAAATTTCACTCTTGAAGAATTTTGTGAAGATAAAGGAATTGTTCAAAGTTTCTCAGAAGCATATACTCCTCAGTCCTCACTAAAATGGTATACAGAATACTGATCGAAGCTGCCAGGACTATACTTGCTAAATCCAAAATGAAGTTGTTCTACTAGGCAGAAGCAAATAACACAACCTGGTATACTTAGAATCAATCTATAATCGTAAGAAGACATGATAAGACTCCCTACGAGCTTCTTTATCTAAAGAAACCTAATATCAATGAGCTTGTTATACCAGGGTATTTATCGATGAGTTCATTGGAGGTTTTGGGGAGATGCGTACCAAGTCAAGAGGAAATCGTTACAACAAATCAATCTTGAACTTTGACTAGGTTATTAGGGCTTAAGGGTTTAAACACACATGGGCATAATTAATTAGATAGGTGGATTTAAGTTATTAGGCTTAAATTATTTTATTTTAATTCATTTAATTACTTGTGTGTGTGTGTATGGTTATAATAAATCTAGTCTTTCTCGCATTATTTTGTTGTTTAAACTCTTAAACTGTACGAGCAAACTTCAATAATCTCTAAAATGCTTTCTCCAAGAGCTGCTACACCTATAATAGAACCCATGATGGTTGAGAATTCGGAGGTTACGTCCCGATGATGTTGATCCTAATAATTATGACTCACCAATTGACTTTCCTCTAGGTTTTGAAATAGTTTGTCAAGAAGATCTAGATTATGACTTGGAAGGATCATTGAACGTAGATGAGGTACTAACCAAACATCAAAAGGGAAGTTATGGATATGTTTGGTTTAGAGAAAAGAGTTGCCGGTAAAAAGGAAAACTATTGAAGGTTATACTACGTCAGCAGGTTGTTCCTGCTCCTAAAGTGATCCTAATATTGCCTCATTCTTTAATGAATGATGCCCTTAAGTATGGAGACATCCTAACATAATTCAGATCTATGATGCTTATCGTCAGATGAATGAATATCGACATAAGCTCATAATCGCCAAGTTATGTTATAAAAGAGATATCCATAGAAAGGACAAGACTATCGACATTATAGAGGTTTTCCATGTGTTCTCCTATCTTTAAAGTGAGGTGTTGCAATGAAATCGAATACACTTTCAGCAAAGTGGACTTTGATAATCTTGAGTTGTAAGACTTAGTGGATATGGATTAGTTCTTGCATCGGTTTCAAAACCTTCAAGCAACAAATGATGAAGCAAGCTCGTTTGTTTGCAGCTATGGATATACAAATGGCGATTGAAAATAATGTCAAAAGGTCAATAGACCATATTAAATCAAAAATTGGATAATCTTCAAAGCTTTGATGACTCAACTATTATAGAACATCCAGAGTTTGGAGTTGTCTACACCAATTCATTCCACAAGATGTGTTTCTTATGGTTTAGTGAGATACAAAATTATTCTGATGGAACAATGAACAAGATCAAAATGGTGTTAAGTGAAAAGACAACTAATATGTCAACAGATTCTTCTCTCTAAAAGTTGGAACCAGAAGATTAGTCAAGGATCCCCACAGGATGCAATTTCTGATCGACTCGAACTGCGTAAGAGTATCTGATTTTTTTGAAAGAAGTTGCAACCTGAAGATTACTCAAGGATCTCCATTGTAGATTTGTTTTCAAAGATCACACTCCAAAGAAATTTTATGTTCGAAAGAAGGATGCTGAAAAACGTCGAAAGATCAACCACTTGTTTTAGTTTGATAGTTAATAAGGGTTTTATGCTTAATTGTAAAATAAACACAAATGGGTAGATTGTTAGATCCTCAAGTTGTGCTCATTTCATTTTAGTGAAGTTTAGTGTCTATATGACATTATGATAGATTATAGCCCATTATGTAAATACATGAGAGTATAGATTCTTTGCAATTAACCCTAATTCTAATTGAAGCTTTCATTATTCTTCAACATTGTGTTCTTGGCGGTATATTGCATCTCACGTACGTAACCTACATACATCCAAGATCATTAGCATTCTGTGTTGATTGCTTCGCTTATCGACTAATACTTGATACTACAGATACTGTATTTTAAGAGATTTTTTTATACGTATTAGAGTGAATATTAGAGATATTAGAATTAGTTTCAGTCGCGCTTGTTGTTAATGTAGTGTGACCTTAGATTTCCTATATTGAAGTTTTATATCTTAGTTTTAAAGAATAGCATCGTAACCTTCTAAAAACAATTTTTAATATTATATTTTGAATATATCACGTAACAAATATAAACCACGAAAAAAAGTAGAGAGAATGAGGAATTTTCTGTGCAAAAGGTCGAGCAGAAATCACAAGAAATGCAATGATGGCTATCGTGGGTGTTCATGACGGGGGGCGGGGAGGGGGGATCTGAACAAGAAACTGTAATCAGAACAAAGTGATCTCAAGTTGCAGTAGGAGGGTGTGGAGAGTGGCAAAGAGAGCGACAAGCAGTAGAGTGAGGCTGCACAGAGCTAATGAATTGGGGTGGTTGGTGGCGGATAAACGTAGAAAAATGTTTGAACGATTTTCGTGTAATAATGTTCAAACTTGGTCATTATATATTAAGTAGCCCTCTTTTACAAAATATTAAAGAAGATATATATAAAAAGCTAGGGTCAATAATGGTTTAATCATCAAAGTTTTCGTTCAATTTCGGTTTAATCATCAAAGTTTTTTTCTAAACGATATTACCATAAAGTTTGAATTTGTTATGATTTAAACCTCAAACTTTTTTTCAAATGATTTAAACCTTGAAGTTTTGTTTAAAAAACTGAGTAATCACTTGAATTTAATCTGGACCATTGATGACATTGATCTAAAGGCTAAAATTAGTCCATTAGGACTATGAATTAATTATAGACTACATTGAACATTCTTCTATGTTATGTACCTACAAATAATATATTTTGAAGTAACTAAAAAGAAAAAAAAGATGAAGAATATATTACGCCTGCAAGAGAATTAAATGGCTCAATGTGTCGATTAATTAAGAGAATGGTAGGAGAACATTTTTCTAGGTTTATATATAATTGATTACACCGGCGTTTTCGCTCTTATGAATCCTAATTTTATAAGGTTTCTACCATAAATAAGCAATTATCCTTAAGAAAAAAATTAACTAACTTTGAAATAATAATAAGATATATAACAATTAATTTATTACTGACCCAAATTATATATACTAACATTTATTAGAAATGTATGAACAGTAACTTTCTGATAAATGGTTATATATTATATATTTCAAAAAATAAACAAATTGGTGTTTTGCTGGGTTGGTAAGGCGTCTTTTTTTGTAGGCAAGAGTTCGAATCCACATCTAGACATATTTGATTTTATTTTTTTATTATTATATTTAAACAATTAATTTCATTTGATATTGTTATTTCTTTTATAAGTTTTAGTATTAATGTTTAGTGTAAATATAAACATATATTCGTAACAAACTCGTTTTTATCTACATACGATATAAATTTTATCGTGAAATAGTATCAATCTAAATATGTAATATTTCGGTAAATGTTTCATTCTCCATAGTACGAAAAATTTAACCTACAATATATTTAATTCAAACCAAATGACATGAACACATAACAAATTGTTTTGAGTTTTATCTACTTCATTTTAACATTGATGTTTGGACTTTAACTTTTATATTAATAATCTTGTGTATGAGTATGATGTTATTAAAATACACTTTAAAACCTAAAATGTTCTCAATCCAAAATAGATGCGAAATGTACGCGTGAATACTAAAACAAACTTTCATCACGTTTTCAATCCTAATTGATTGAATTTTTCCACTTTATTTTAAATTCATGTAACTAAAGTAAATAATATAAATTACAAGCAAGTGATTTTATCCCATTGCGAAGCACGGGTATGAAAACCTCGTTATAATATAAAAGACACACATAGAGATCAAGAGATGAAAGTTGTTGGCCCCAACATTTTCCCACCACACCACTCTTTCTAGGGATGATTGCGGTTCCAAAACCGAACCAAACAGAACTAAACCCGAAAAAACCGAAGTAAAAAATGCCCCAACATAAGAACCAATGACTGAACCATTTGTTTCTAATTGGTTCCGGTTCAGATTTGGTTCAGTCGGTTCCTGATAAAAAAAACTGAACCCATTGGAACCAAAAATTGAAATATGAGAAATGAAAAAACCAAGAACCAACCCGAAAATATGTAAATCGATCGATCTGATTCGGTTTCGATTTCGGTTCCGGTTTGAAACCTGCCGGTTCGGGCAAAACGTGCTTTATGCTCATTCCTAACTCTTCCTATGTGTAGAGAATACCACGGCTTGTATCCACTTACTGACTTAGTCGTTTGTTTTTCTAAAAAACGTCTTAATACATCTTAATCTGAATCAATAAGAGGTATTAAGATATAAGGGCTGTTTGTTTTTTCTTTTCATTAAGAT
>JAUEJL010069220.1:5315-16892 GCA_032274825.1 Drosophyllum lusitanicum | reverse complement strand
TCTAACCACATTATCATTATTGTTTTTGCTAGCCACTAAATGAGTTTCAAGTGTTGATTGGGTATCAAAATCAGCAAAGAACATTTCATCAAACACATGGGGTGCATCTTTCACATTCCTTTCATTTTCTTGAACTTTTACTTTGGGCTCCCCCATTTGTAAGCTAGGAACACTTTTCATCACAGATTCATCAAGAATGGAGAGTTTTGAGACACAAGGATTGTGTTTGGAACATATCATCTCCTCAAAATCAACACCCAAAATATGGGAAAATTTACCGTTTGATGTTCCATTAAAAGGTAAGGGAGATATTAGACTATAACCTGAGTTTTTTCCTGATCGAATTCGTACCATATCCACCATGATTTGTTGTTGATCAACAACTTCTTCAATCTTGCTTGTGATTTCTTTTAACTTCATCGTAAGACCTTCCATTGATTGTTTAATATTTGCTTCAATTGCTCTGTTTATTGCCTCCATTGTTTGTTGCATCGCAGCTGTAATTGCTTCAGAGAAGAATGCCTTAGTTGATTCATCCATGTTAGTAGAACTTGTATTCACGGTTAAAGGAGTCAATTAACTGCGATTTATGGCCAAGATCGCAGCTCTGATACCAATTGTAATGATCATTTCCAGAATTCAGACTATGAATTGAAGAAAAGTTACAAACAAACCAGAATTCCTCAAGAAAGAAGAAGGAATTGAAGATTGAATGCTTAGGGAATCAAATAGGATGATTCCATTGAATTAGAGAGAATGTAACAATTAAGGAGAAGATTTACAATTGACTAAGAACTCCCTAATACCCACTCTTGCTATTGTATTTATACAAGGAATTAACCAACTGTAACCCTCCAACTAACCCTCCAAATTGGTATATAACACAATATTGGACCCATCCCACAGGATAGCTCCCAAATCACATCATCAAGAGAATAGATTGATAGTTAGGACCTCAAGGTAAAGATCCCGACAATGGGCTTGTGGGTTCGAGCACCACTATGAACAAATGATTAATAACTCTTTACCACATGACCTGTTAACATTGAGTTTGACATAGTAATATTTTATCAAGCCAACATGTCAAATTTGATCGTGACAATTTAATGCCTAAACTGCAACTCCGGCTAAACCCAAAATGTCCCTCTTTTGTGCAAATTTAGAGGGGCTTACACTTACGGGTGCAATTATGTCATGCTCGGGTTGATGGTTCAGGTTAGTGGGTTCATATATCTCAACTTTAACCTGACCAGTTGAATTAATCTTATCAAAAGTTCAACCCTAATCCAGACACATTTGTCAAACAGTTAAGCCATGTTAGCCGTTTTCGACCAGAACTAGAACTAAAAGGTACATACTAACTATTATGTGGTGATTGTCGAAGTATTTTGAAAGTACAAGGTAAATTTTATAGTAGAAACATAACCAACGATAAAGTACATTGAAAATATATGATAAGCATTAAGGCATAAAAATAAGAAACCATAAAAAAGTTTGGATTTACGGAGAAATAAATATAATTTATATCTTTTCTTTATATTTGACATTTTAATGATATGTTTAAGTGGGTTAAGAAGGTGAATAAGAACCTAACCTAGGTTATGACCCTAACTTGTTTAACTCAACCCTAACCCATTTATTTCGTGTTAAGTTTTCGTGTGGTGTCGTAAATTAACTCCCCTCCTCACACTCACCTATACTCCAAACCACCGGTTTGGACTCGCAAGAGATTTTTTATACCATCACTAATGTTGGTATGTCATGTGAACCTTTTAGCAAATATCAAATTTTATACTTTATTCCCATAGTTTATCAAACTGACACACTACCCCCTAAAGTTTATAACAAGTAAAATTGTTCAAGTTTTTGTCAAGCCAATAGATTTGACGTACCAACAAGATAATTGAATGTCAAAGATCATTATGCATATTAACTCTTCTCTTGTAAGTAAAGTTAGAGAGAAATCGAACTAAAATGAGTGTCAAGCAAATTTGGTTTAATTGGTTAAACTAATTACTTGAGGTTTAACTTGGATTTAAGTATGTGAAATTTTAATTGGCAATCAAAAATTTTAATTTACCGTTAAAAATACTTGTGCAATACCACCATCATGATTGACCTTTGTGCGGCACAGCCACCTTCCTCACCATGGTCTACATCATTCTTGTTAACCCTACCATCCTCTCCGGTTCCACCCCAATTGCTGCTTCTCGGACTGCAACCGTAAAACAAAATTTTAATTTGATTTTCAAGCTTTAAAATTTCATGTTAGGAACTCCAAACACACTAGGAAAAGTATAACATGCCAACATATTAAAAAAGAAATGTACAAAACAACTGCCCCTGCTTGTTTCAAATGACAAGAAGAAGAAAGGCCACCACCATATTCAACAATCTTCAAATTGTTGAAAATGGTGATTGCCATTCTTTTTCTTGCCATTTGAAACAAGTAGAGGCAAGTTTTGTATATTGCTTGAGTATAATGATGTGTTATAATGTTTATGGAGTTCCTGAGATGAAGAGAATGAAATTTAGGTTTTCTGTTGTTTTTATGGATGCAGTCAGAGAGAAAAAGTGGTGCAAAAGCAGGAAAGAATGAGAGCCATAGTCAGGAGGGGGTGATGCTTGTACAGATCTCAATGCAATGAAAGTGGCATTACACAAACAGGAGGATGCCAAGGCAGACATGGCAGTGGCACTAGATACATATTCTAAGAAATTAAAAGTGCCACGTCAGCAAAGTATTAAATGGATGATACGTCGATATCAGAAGTATGTTGTTATTCATTGCAAAACGCTTAGTATTTCACCCTAAAAGAGAAATGGTAAAATATGTTTGTCAAAGCATGGTTTAACATACTGCATTTCTCATGGTATTGATCTTAGCCGCACAAAACATCAAGTGTAAAGTTAATTGTGTCTATAATTGGGAAAAAAAAGGATATTAGATGTGTGTATTAAATTCAAATCTCAGATAAACCACATGTGTTTACTAGGCGCTACTGGCAGCTTCATAGAGAACAATATAAAAGAAGAATCAGAGGGGGAACCTGGAGCAGATACAGTTTGCAGCTGAGATGACATTGCGATTCACCCCATATCTCGTGCAGCAGATCACAAGACTGAACATTAATTCAATTAATTCCCAATTTGGGAAGAGTTTTCTCCATAGTCTTGTGTTTGGCCTACTAACCAATTCCTTCTGATATTCTTTCTTGTATATCAGAAACAATGGCATAACGATCACTATCATAACATGCGGTAACAAAAGCTGTAAGAGTTATTTGATCCAAATTCTTGTCTTTATCAATGAGTTTGTGAAGAAAGGATACTGCAATATCCACTTTCTTCTCACTGCAGAGCTTTCTTACCAGAGTGTTTACGGTTCGAACCCATAGTTTTTTCTCTAATCTATCTATAACCTTCATGGCTGTAAGAGAGTCATTTGCTTTGCAGTACTCGTAAGCTATTGTCAAACGGGTAACTTCACATGGGTTAAGACCTTTATCCATCATGGCATCATAGTATGAACGAGCCTCATCTAACTTTAACTTTCTGCAAAGTCCACTTATGAGAGCACCATAAGTAATGCTATCAGCAACACAACCATGTTCACTCATTCTTTCGAACATCTTCGTAGCAAAACTCACGTTTCCATCTTTACAATATCCACATATCATTGAAGTGTAAGTTTCTTTAGTTGGGACTAAACCATGCTTCACTGCATCATCAAAAAACCTCTCACATTCATCCATTCTTTTTATTCGAGAAAAACCTGAAATCAACGTCGTGTACAAATGTATATCAGGTTCGATCCCCATTTTGATCATCTTGCTAACTATCACTAGGGCATGTTTAATATCCGATTGTTTGGATTTCTCCATTATAAGAATAGTATATGTAACCTCATCAGGTTGCAACCCCTGTTTTAAGCTTATGTCTAACTGTTTATACCCTTCTTGAACCCTTCCTTTTTTAAATAGCCCATTGATAATTGCATTGTAGGTACACATATTTGGAGGTGTGCCTTCCTTCCTCATTATATCCATTAGTTCATATGCACGGGTTAAATTTCCATTTTTGCAATGCCCGCTAATTAGAGTAGTATAAGTGTCCTCATTTGGAACTAACCCTTGTTCTTGCATTCGTGTCAAGAGCATCTCTGCACGATTGATTTTGCCCTCTTTGCAGTACCCACTGATCATAGCAGTGTATGTATGGAGATTAGGTTTATAAGACGCGCTTCTAACAAGCTTCAAAAAGAGCCTAAATGCTTTATCAGTCCAGCCCTTCTTACACATTCCATCGATTAATACAGTATGTGTATACACATTTGGCTTCCAGCCTTTTCTAACCATCTCTTCCAACAATTCAAAAGCTTGTTTAACACGTCCTTTCTTACACAATCCATGTATTAAGGTGGTAAAGTTAATAACATTAGGTTTTAATCCCATCCCAATCATCTTGTAGAAAAACCATAATGCTCGATTCACATGGCCCTTCTCACAAAAGGCAGAAAGAGCAAGTGTACATGTTGTGTTGTCTAAGAGAAATCCCTTGTCCAACATAGCAGTTAACCATTTATCAAGTTGGGAAATTTCATTAGTTTTAGAGTAAAAGGTAATGAAAATCTTGAATGTACAAGAATCAGGAAATGCACCTCTTTCACACATTTCTACAAACACCTTCCGTGCAAGTTCAATTAAACCCATCTCTATAGCAACACCAACAGCACAGTTTAAGGTTTGAGTACACGGCTCCAGACCTTGATTTCTCATTTCAATAACCATAGTTACAGCCTCCTTCAACCTGCCAATCTCAGCCAAATTCCTGACCATACACCGAATGACTTCATGGGCCCTCTCTGAATTTTCATTATCAATCAATGACGTGGCTGCAACGACATAAAACCGCAAAAAGTACCTGAATCTGGGAAACCCAATTGCCCAATAAAAGAAACTGAGGGCCACCATCGATCCAGCCTCGTCGGCAAGGGAGGCGACGACGGTGATGGCTTCTTCAGCCATCAAAAAATCAGAAGCAATGGAGAGATTAAGGTGAGTTGGAGTGGATTTGAAGTGGGTTTGTTGCTGATAATATGATTGACAGACCAAAGAACATACAGTTCTAACAACAGATTTGGAAGATGATGGAGAAGGAGGAGGAGGGGGGTGAGGAGGAAACCAGTCCGTATGCGATTCTCCATTGGATTTGTAGGAAAGATTTCTATGTTTAAGCAGCAGAGTCTTAAAATGGGTATCGCAAACACCGGTGAAGAGTTTTCTTTCACAGTTGATCCGAAGCATAGATGATGCTTCTTGGTATTGGATGTTTCAAAAGTGGGTACTGTAAACCGCGAAACGCCGGGGTGTACACGTTGAAGTAAAAAGGCTTCGTAGTAGCAAATCAAGTTGGTGTGTTACCATTCAGCTCATGTTACAGCACGTCACGTTCGTTTGTTTACACTCATCACGCTTCCATCACTTGGCCACCACTTTTCAACAAAAAGATCATCGGTAACCCAACCCCAAAAAGATCCTATTCGTTGCAATTGTGTATTTCCCATTTGGTTGTCTTTCAAAGTGTCGATCTATACTTTCTCCAACACCATTTCTTCTTCCGGAGTCCATGGTTGTGAGGGTGTCGTATACTTGTGTCAGTTTACGAGATAGAAGTGGGCTTTTTTGGAGGTTTTTTAGCGTCAGGTTGAGGTGGGTTCAGACTCGAGGTCAAGAGCTACTTCTTCGTCAAACAAAATAGGCGATAGGGGTTGCGAGTACTGAAACTAGTTGTACGTGGTTTGGATAGGAAAATTGGAAGGTTGAGATTGGTGGGTCCCCAATTGTATTTATTTGATATGGAGTAGGATTTGGTGATGGGTATAATAGACAATGCAAACATGGGATGAGATATGAAAGTGATTAGGGACGATTCCAGTCCGAATGGGTTTGAGTAATGTGTGATTGAATTCGGAGAGAAGACGAGAATGGTATGAAAATTGTATTGGATTAAAAGGTGAAATTTATAGAGTTTGGAAAAACGTAAAAAGGTTAAAAATGGGGAAAAGTCGTTTTTTTACTATTATGTTTTTCTTATTGGTTGGAAGAAGCCTAATTTCTATTTCATTATAAAGTTTAATTCAAATAAAATGGAACCACCGATGTTAAAAAACAAAACTATATTTTTATAACCAGAAAACCAAACCCCCGATGTATACACTCTAAAGTAATTAATAATGGTTGCAGATTGAAAATAAAAAAAACACTTATGGGACGAACTACAGACCCATAAAATTTTAGTATGCTATAGAATTTTAAACATTTAGCGTGTGTAACCATCTATAAATCTATACTAGTATAGTAGTATATTTATGTTAGCCTAGATATTAATATTTTAATTTTAGTCGGGTCAATTTCAATATTTATTGTTTGTTGGACCAAAGCCCGGAAAACACACCAGAAAGGCAGAAATTGATGAAAAATTGACAACTGCACTAAAACTCAAAGACTTTGGTTTACCAAAAAACCAAACTTCCGATATTATGAAAAAAGAAACCAAATCGAGCCATGGACACCCCAAATTTAAAATGGGTATAAGAATAAATTTATACCGTAAATGGATATAAAAAGTGGGTATATATATGTTTGAAATAAAAGTACAAAATAGAATATGTTCACACAAATTATGTGTGTGTTTGTGTGTGTAATACTAAAAATAGAAATATTAGTTCCTCCTAATTATCATGGTAATAACACATGACAATCATCCAAAAAAGTGAAATGGGGAGACCTTTTTTTGTGAATATATAGATGATTGTCATATGATATTATGAGGATATAGCATTTATCAGCACAAATAACGTTTTATATTACGATAACTAAGTAAAAGAGTACTCAGTCGTTTTCATGTTCCATCATACTGAACCGAAAACTGAACTTTGCGTCTTTGCGCAATACTTACAAAATGGACCAGACCATGTATGGCTGGTTAGGCTATTTCCCCGTCAAGCAAACTGTTCAGCAAATCAGCGTCATTATGTCGTAATAACATTTAGATTAATTTGATAGAGCTGCAATATGTTGAAAACTATGCATTTGAGACTGTATTTGATGTTCACTGCAATCTTTCTCTCATTTTGGAATCATGAGAAGGGGGTTATTTTCTATGGGGGAAAATAAGCGTACACGAGTGTCAACTGATGGCTTCTGGCAAATCAAAAATCAAACCTGAATCTGATTCCAATTCCAAAAACATGAGATATAGTTGTAGATTTCTTGTTTTGCCATATCATACCCCCAAATATTCTCTGATTAGGACAAAAAAATATTGAATCCATGCTACAAATAAAAAAACCCAGTATTTAGCAGATGTTATAGAATGTTTTGAGGCAACAACTTAACCAGTCAAAACGCTGAGCGTGGTACCAAACATCCTATATCTTCTACTACCCCAGATGTCATTCTCGTCAACGTAATATGATTTTATGCAACATTGCACCCATGGAGGATTTCTTGGCTTTTCATTGGAAATAGCATCCGTTTCTTCAACCCCAAGCAACGCGTTCTGCATTTTTATCATTGTATCACTGGAGGGATAACCTCCAAAAAACTTCACCTGATAAAGAAAGCAACAAGATCAAATATTATAACTCAACATAATTTCACAATTGGATTTTGCAAGACTAACAGAAAAAAGATATTAGATTCTACTCTCTCTATATTGTGTTAGTTGCAGTATTTCAACAATGTAGTTTCATAAATTTTCCAAAAAAATAAACGTTGCAATTATCATGGTGTATCCCAACAAAGAAATTTGTCACTATGTAACAATGGTGTATTATAAAAATTGCTGCATTGCAATACGTACCGCATCTTCGGCATATAAAAACACATGGAGTCTGGCTGTAGGATCTTCAAGGGTCAACCTAAGCCTGTATGTACCACAAGGAGCACGGAAGTTGCTAGGATGGCCCGGAAGTGTTGCCATTACCCGAACTACACACCTGAATTTGGCTGTTACCTGCAACATGTTACTCAAAGTCATCAGGACACTAGATTATAATATCCACATTTCATGGGATGCAACACATCACTAGAGTCTTTGATTTCACTTATCAATTGATTTTCCATCCATTCCAATAGTAAAGATATTTTGAAAGAAGCATTTAGCATTCAAAAACTCTATCTTAAATAACAAATTATTGGAATTAATAATAATAATAATAATACAACAACAATAATAGTATATACAAGACATTACAATGCTTTTTAGATTCACGGAACTACATACAAGACGTTACAATTCTTTTCACCAAAATTTTCCATTCATATTTGTTCCCATATGTTAAGGAATCATTCAACTCAAAATTTGACCTAAAAATCGAAAAACCTATTTTTCTTGAAAGCGCAGGAATAAGACAGTTTAGCTGAGATGGATAAGAAAAGAATATGTGAAGCCACAAAAATTAGCAGAGAGGTTTCTGTTTCCCATAGAAAAAGTTCTTAATAATAATGTACAAAAAGGCCTACTATGCAGAAATTCCCAGAAAGGCCACTCAACTTTAATGCAGTGCTGAGTACCAAATTAAATGACTATTGTGCCATTTGGTTCAGTTTTAATATAATAACTTTTAAATGAAATTAATACAAACTTTAAGGGCTGTTTTGAAAAATTCTGTAAGTTGATTAAAGTTTTAATATTTTACTTTGAAAATCAGATTTATGAAAAAAAAAATAAGCAAGTAAGCTGGTTCAGCAAACTCCAAAATCAGTCCTTCAATTAATAAAGGGGTAGGAAAATACGTGCAAAATAAGGACTACATCAGGAACAAGAGGATTACAGGACTGCTGAAGCAGTCCCAGAAAATCTCTGATCCTAAGCTAAAAACCTAGTCACTGTCTTCAATCTACAATCATCCTCAATCCATCCTCCGACTGCCAAATATCACATATAAACCCAAAATCGCCAACCCACATGCAACTTCATCACCAGCACCAAAATGCTAAACCCCATGTTCTAATGATTCATCCATTGCTCATGTTACCACCTCTTTGAGTCCTACACAACCCACGTCCTTTAATGTTGCTAATATATCTCTAGAATAGAACTCCGTCATGACAAAGGAATTTAAGACGCTTGCTAAAAGTGGCATATGGTCATTATTTCCTCCAGATCCTAACATCAATGTAGTTGGTTTGCAGGTTGAAACAAGATGAGAAAAGTGCTATTACTTGCTACAAAGTGAGACTTGTGGTCAAATCCACCTCTGTCCACACTATTTTGACCATTACCGCTACAGGCAGATCTGGCAACTTGATTATCTGAATGCATTTCTACATGATAGCTTTGATGAAAATGTTTGCATTTTACAACCATCGATCTTTGTTAACCCTTAATTCTTGGATCATGTGTGTCTTTTGCGCAAATCCACGTACAGTCTGAAACAGGCCCATTGACTTTCATCAAACATCAAGTTCTTGGATCATGTGTATCTTTTACGCAAATCCACCTTTGTTAACCCTCAGATTTTGGATCATGTTTCTCTTACGCAAATCCACCTACAGTCTGAAACATGCCCCTAGAAGAGCATTGTTTCAAAAACTATCTAATACTCTACTTAAGTTCGTTTCAACTGCTGCAAGAAAGAAGAGCCCTTATTTATCTACTCGTATGGCCCGCTGGCCGCACTTCACTATATATGTTGGTTTATGTTGATAACATAATTGTCATCGGTAACCACCAAGAAGCTATTGTTTATTGATTGATCTTTCGTTAGGGTGCCACTTTTAAGTTAAAAGGTCAAAGGTCTCAGGCCTCTTGAATACTTTCTTGGCATTGAGATTGCCATACTTTCTCTCAATCTATAAACTCATTCTCTTATGACTTATCTCTATCACTGTTTCTCCCTCTAGCAAGAACAGTGCTCTCTTATCGAATCCGGTAAAATATTGCCAAGTGATGGGTGCTCCTTCTTAAAAGGCCTCGAAAACGTTTGCCAATTTATGCACTTTCCCAAAAAAATATCAAAAAGCAGTCAACGCATTTTGTGTAATCTACATCACACTGTTAACCATGGGTAACTCGGCCCTCCTGTTCACTGATGCCTATCAGCAAAGGACGAGAGGCAATGGTCATGCCTCTCTAAAGGGATTCTTAGACGCAGATTGGTTTGGTTGTTTGGATGACCACACAAATGGCATTGCAGTTTACAAATGCTCAAATCTTAATTCTTCATAAGCAGTAAATTGTATCTCGGTCCTTAGCTGTATCAGAGCATAAAGCACTTACCGACATGGTCGTTGAACTCCCTTGGCGTCAAGCTCTTCTTCTTGAGCTAGGTATTTCACTCCTCTTGTTCTCTGGTGTAATAATCTTGGAGGAACCAACGTTTCTGCTAATCTGATCTTACCGTGTACTAAACATATAAAAGTTGGCTTTCATTTTGTTCATGAAAATGTCACCACAGGAGCTCTTCAGGAATCAGGATCAGTTTCTACCCACGCTCACTAAGCTGTTACCTACTCTGGAAATTTTGTATTTACGTTCCTGGAACTTAGCTTGAGGGAGCTAATTGGATAGTGTTTAATTTATTATAATATTAGTAATACTCGATTTTTACTTCATATCCTATTTAATCACCTCTTGTGATCTTATTTAATTAATAATACACAATCCACCCAATGTGGTTTGATATTAAGATATAATTTCCCAACTTCCTTTATTCATAGATCGCAAATCATATTTGACAAGAGTTTACCCTAACTAATTAGAAATAATGCCACTTTAAGCAGATGTCAACCTTCGTATAAAAATTAAATTTCATGTTCAGAAGTAAGAAATGGATTAAATATTTGACAAAAAAAATGCAATACCATACCTCTGGGTAGCCTAGAATGTCCATCAGCGTAACAAAAGGCACGTTTCGATAGTCCGTCTCTGCTTATAATGTAAAAGGATAAAGGGTACATGATCAATATACATGGAGACAAGTGACTTCAAAGATAAAATGTGGAATACTAAATGAATGGGAACAAGCTTAATGACAGGATCAATACATAAATATATATACATACATATATAACGTATGTGTATAACCAGGGACATAAAAATACACATATAATGTATGTACATACATAATGTATGTATGTGTGTACAGCATAAGGATCCTGTAGAAACACTAATTTAAATAAGAGCGGCAAGGACAGAGCTTGGTATGTGCGTAAGTACATATGTATGCAAGGTGGGAAGAAATGAGAACTAAAAACATAGAACTAATCCTAGCTGCTCATTTTCAGAATAATGGAAGGGGGCAAGCCAATGCATAGTTCTAATTTTTTTTTTAAGTTATAATGTATGTAGGATCAAAACGTAAGACATCATTCATTCACTAAAGTTATAACTTTGATTCACTATCTCAAAACATAAAATCCTTTTTATTTGTTCACGATCACATACACACAATCGTGAATCAAAGTTGTCTCGCCCTTCTCATGGAAAAGAGCCTTATCACAATATCACTGCAAACCGGATATAACACACACGTATCTTCGCCGCGCCGGGGGGGGGGGGGGGGGGTAT
>JAUEJL010069209.1:0-16893 GCA_032274825.1 Drosophyllum lusitanicum | reverse complement strand
ACTTACTCGATCTCCCTACTCGATATACCCGTTTTGGTGTTCCTTATGGTACCCGATGGTACCCAATTCCATCGGGTGTACCATAATGTCTGGTCTTAGCTCCCCTCCCCTCACAAACTTAAATGTCAAATAAAAAAGGCTACATTTTTAATGTAACTTTTTCACTCACACATGTCAAATCAAGGGGGGTTATATAGATAATCAAGAAGGGTTATATAGAATTACCCCTTCTTTTTTTAGTCAAATCTATATTATGAATAACTCAATTCATCTTTTAAGCTCAAAACAAGGTATTTTACAAACGAAAAACAAATAACTAACTATGATTTATTGTATTTATAAAACTTTTTTTGAAAATCTAATCAGATTATGATAGAACAAAAAAAATATATACTTGTGGGACTCTAAAATTTATCTAGTAGCACAGTGATAAATACCTCAAAATTTTCCACAACTTGTGCCTAGTCGACGTCCGTGTCATCGTAACTGACCAAAGAGATCCGTTAGTGTAAACTATTAAGAGTTTGACAATGCGATCAACATACCTATGTCGTATTCACCTTCGAGTGTATTTTCGGATTATTAAAAACAAAAATCGAAATAAGTAGATAATTAAATTACAACGTATCCAATTTCTCATGAAATATTTCATTTTATAATAAATTTATTAAAAGAAAAACTAAAATGAAGTCGGTTCCTGCTCTTTTCAACAAATAAATGCTGATGTCTATATGTAGGTTCTTCCCATTCTTTCATTCATATATCTAATTGGCGTTTGCACACATGCTCTATAACAACTTTATTGGACACAAGATAATGCTAGTATTTTTTTTCCTCATTTTATGTAAATATTTTAGTATTTTTAAAAGTATTAGATTAGAAGTATTGTCATTTCATTGTTGTTGTAAATTGTGCTTCGTTGGAATTTTCTCTCTTTCCTGGACGGAACGAAACATTTATAGAAGGGGATAGTTTTACGTATTCTTTTTTTTTTCTTTTTTGTATTATTGACAACTAGCATAATACTAGCGTAATGCGGCGGCTAGAAATAATTCATACTCGATAACATGTCCTATTTTGATAACGTAAGATCATTATATTCACGTATTATGATGACATCGAACAATTTTCTTACGTAATATATCTATTTTCTTTCTCCTTTTTCCATTTCTTTTATTTCTCTTTTATTTATAACTCTTTTATTAATTTTTAAAACAAATTAAAAACAATAAAATGAGAAAACAAAAAGAATATTAAATATACTATAAATTAAACCTTTTGTTTTGATTACACGAGTCATTTAAAAAACCCGGAAATGTCTATAAATTTAGCTTACATGTTGTTAGGTTTATGAGTTCTAGTTATACATATTTTCTAATACTTAAATTAAAATATGTGTTATAAATAAAATATTTAAACTATTATTTTTATGAAGATACTTTTTATTTAATTTTTAATTTGTATTTAATATCATACATGTTAAAAATTAATTTGCATTTAATTGACTTTTTTAAACATTATTTATTATGGAATGTTTAGTTATAAAAATGGCATTTAAAAATCTAACTAACTCCATATAATGGTTTCATTATAGGTTTAAATAAAAGGTAAATTAGTAATTTTAAATTACTTAAAATTAAGAAATTAAGATAATGACCTAAATGCTTTATAATATAATATAGATAAGTTAAAGAAAATTAAAAACAATTAATTTATATAAGAAACACAAATTAATTTAAAGGCACATAGATTATAAACAACGGAAACAATTTCTTTAAAAGTAAGCTAGATTATTATTTCATAAATAATGATTTACATATAATAATTTTTTGTCATACATAATAAAAAGGATTTAGTTGGATAGTTAAACACTTGAACATGTGAAAATAAATAATTGATAATTAATGAGTTTGTAAGGGTATTGATCGTGTATTGGTTAATAGTTACGAGTCCGGAAAGAGACCCGGAGTTGAGTCGAGATGTTCATCTCCCCTAGCGGCGGCTAACCCCAAGTCAGGATCGAAGTTCCATAGTGGGGGTGACAATGTTGAGTGATCTTTGGTTGGTGTGGAGAGAATCTCTACGTGAAAGGAGGGGATAGGGTGAGTGAGAGGGTGAGGAGATGAGAGAGGGAGGGAGCTTCAAACGTCAAAATGATATGGGGAACGCCTCTATTTATAGAGGGTAGATATAAACCTTTTAGCCGAGCCACACAAATGGACTCGGTCTAAAATCCTAAAAGGTCGGCACATTATCAAGTATATATATATATGTTATAATTGTGGTGTATAAGTTACTTTACTTATTTCATCACCATAATTTTAAAAAAATATTACTATATCAAGTGATATTAAAGTTAAAAAAAAGATAACCAAAATTAAGTAACAACCTAGTCGACTGAATTCATTTTGATCTATATTTAGTAATAAGAATAAGAATGTCTGTCCACAAGTCAAAGGTGTGAGTTTTATAACAAATTTTCTTATATTTTTAATAATCAGTTGTTTAAAGTTCCGTGAGAGAGTTAACTATTATAAAATAATTTTTTATTTTTTTAAGTTAGATATAATTCTTTATTTATTATTAAATAAAATATAGTTAAACATGTTAACTTCAAGTTATTAGACTATTAGTAACAAACATGGTTCCCCTCTCTCTTACTCAATTGTCATATTAGCGACACATCATTTTTTCTCTTTTTCTCTCTCATACTCGAAACTCAACAGTATAAGCCAAATAACGCAATATTTTTTTTCCTCTTACTCTCTCTTACATAATAAAGGGAAAAGGACGGGTGAGGTCGGGTTGGGGAAACTGACCAACTAACCCGAAAGCCGGGGGGGGATAGGGGTCAACCCGAGGCAACCCGTGGGAACCCGGGCAACCTGAAAGGCCTTCGAGAAGATCACTATACATGGCCTTATGTTTGTGTTAACTGTTTTCATGTTATTTTCATCTCAACTCATTTCTAGCCCAATTTAATTTCGTGTTATGTCTATATCAATTAGGGATGACAAAAAAACCGAAACCGACGGGGAAAACCGAAAACCAACATAAACGGGGCGCGACGGGGAAACCCGATTATTTAAACGGGGAAGGGGATGGAGACGGGTTTGATGATTCCCGCCCCGATTACCGACATACACGATTATAATTTAATATTAATTATATATATATATATTAATATACATAAAATTAATTTTAAGTATTAAATATACAAATCTTTATACACTTTCACACAACCTAATTTTAATCGTTGTCTTTATTTGAATTATTCGGTTTTGATATTTTGGATGCATTTAAATTCTTTATGACTTTAATTTCAGTTCAAATATGTTTATATTCGATAATATCATGTAATTTAGTATAATCGTTTTCTAAAACTCGTGGTAAAATCTTAATGGTGACAATAACCATAGTGAAAATCATAGTTTTAGTTTAATGAGTATCTCTACGGTGAAAATTACTTATTTAATCACATGCTTATATTACGGTGAAAATTACTTATTTAATCACATGCTTATATTAAACGGGGATACCTGTTTCCCCGCGGTTTTTCCCGGTTACCCGACAGGGATCCCCGTTTAAATCCTTGCTGTTTTTTAAGCGGGGACAGGAAACCAATCCCCATTCCAAACCCACCCCGTTGTCATTCCTGATATCAATTTACATGTGTTCAGTTCATGTCATGTTTTATATAAAAAATTGTCAACCTTATTATTTATCAAAAAGCAAAGACCTAGACTAACTATGAATAAAGATTTACATTCGATAAATATTATTTTTAAGTAATTACATAATTTTATTTTGAATTTATTTTATATCATTACCTACCATGTGTGTTTGCAGCCTCTACTTTTATAACATTATTATATGTGAGATATTTTTGAACTTCAAATAAAAATAAAAATATACGAGAGTATGTTGATCCCAAGTTCCTAACTTCCATGTCGTTTTCCTATATGTTAACAATAATTCATTTCGGTAAAAGATATAAAATTTTATTTTACATGCAATTTCATAATAAAACCAAGTTTAATAGTTTTTGACATTTTGTTATTTTTTTAATAAATAGACTTATACACAGACGATTTGTTTAAAGCGTATATTTTAAAAAGACTTCACCAAAGGGTTTGTACTTTGTAGCCTAACCGTATTTGATATCATGGAGTGATGTCCTTCTCAAAAGATTTATAGGTTCAATTCCCGTTATAAACAGTGATCGGTTTGGCCGCATATAGTGAAGGGTATTTTTGTCTTTTGACCATATTTTCCAAAATTATTATCTTTTTCTTTCGAAATTATTGTGGTCATCAAGTTCAAAATCACCATCGAATCTTTGGTCATCATAAGTGATATCAAAACCTAAATATCTTTCACTTTGGGTTCGTTCATCTACTTCCATTCTTCAACACCTCCAAATGTACCATTTTCAATTTTCTTTCTCAAGTTTTTTTATTTAATTTCTTTTTTAAAGAATTTGATTTGAATTAGACATAGAAATTAATTTCAGATTCAATTTTTCATTATTGCATGTTGATCATGTAGAGAAAATGGACTCCAAGCCATCCTCTGTTTTCCAACCGGCTCAGAGGGAAGTCCGCGGCTCGCTTGAAGTATTCAACCCATCAACCTACGACGCTGCGAGCACACCATTCCGGTCACAATCCACCTGGCGGAGCTGGGCGGAATCGCCGCCGAACAACCCAGAACCACCACCGTCGGCCGATGTCAATCTTAATGTTGGCTTATCAAACTCTCACTCCGGCAGAATGCCAGCTGTTGAGATCAAGTCATGGATGGCCCTTAAAGATCCTAACCCGTATGAGGCTCCGCCGGTAATTATGCCACAGCAGTCACCACCGTATGTACAGAGTTCACCGCCCGCCGTAGTGGCACCACAGTCGCCAGGTGGAATGGTGGGTGCGGCGGAACAGAGGGCAGCGGAGTGGGGGTTGGTTTTGAAAACAGACGCCGAGACCGGTAAGCCGCAGGGGGTTAAAGTACGAACCTCCGGCGAGGATCCTAATGCTAAACCCGGTTCGAGTAGGAGGGATTCCGGTAATTCGGTACAGAGTTCAAGTGATATATCCGATGACGGATTGGGTACGTTTAGTTAATCATAAATTAATAAGCAATTTATTGAATATTATATCTTAAGTTATAAATAGTTTATAGATATAACTTTGGGGACATTGATACTATGTTACTAACAACACACTAGTTACGTGTTGTTTTACTTACAGATTACTTAAATTGTTATACGACGTTGGTATATATTTATATACCCGTCATTTAAGTAATATGTGGGTTCAACATCTATTATTAGACGTTAAGTTGTTAGTAGCATATATGATGTCTCTCCTGTAACTTTATATTTATAAGAATAATGGGTTTAATTTCATGCTAACACTTTGTAAAAACAACACGACGCAGGTAAAGAAAGAGGGTTTCCGAGAGTATCAGAGGATTTGAAGGATGCGCTATCGACATTTCAACAGACATTTGTGGTTTCGGATGCCACAAAACCCGATTATCCCATTTTGTATGCAAGCGCGGGATTTTTCAAAATGACGGGTTATACTTCGAAAGAAGTAATCGGTAGAAACTGGTACATGTTCATTCTTTACCTTTAATTAATCTGTAGACCATTTATTTATGTTCATTAGAACAAGTATACGATCAAGCTATAAATAAATCGGGCCGGGTCGGGTTGGAATATTGCAGTCGCTTCCTACAAGGTGCAGACACAGACCCGGAAGATGTGGCTAAAATCAGGGAGGCGTTGCAAAAGGGTACGACATATTGTGGTAGACTCCTCAACTACAAGAAAGATGGGTCCCCTTTTTGGAACTTGCTTACTGTTTCCCCTATCAAAGATGAATCAGGCAACATCCTCAAATTCATAGGGTATGTGTTTCTTTAATCATTTATGTTTATACATATATAAGTATATCTAGATTCTTAGAATAATTCTATTTATAGTCATCACAAAAAGGAAGTAAAAGGTCTGGTAGAAGTAGCTAGCTAGTAACTATAACTTGAAGCTGGTATAACGTTTTTATATTTAAGTCAATGCATGTTAAGTTTGATTGACTTTTCTTAAAGATTTCAATGTTTATAATAGTTTGAAGGTGATATGTTTAAGTTTGATCACATACGTGCATTCGGGTATGAGCTGATAAAGCATTGAGCACATGCAATGAAAGTTAGTTTTACCTATTTGACATGTCTTGTATCTATCTATCTATGTATATATACACGGGGTTGTCGAAGCTATTTGTGCTTTCTCCGGTAGGCCGTAGGCGGATAGACGACTGACCGGAAAGTGTATGCATGGCTCGAGGGGTCGGGTTTTTTAAAGGTTCTATCTGGTTTTACTTATTATAGGTGTTCTAGTTTGAATAGTTTATGTCTAGACATTTATTTATTTATATTAATTGTCAATAATCGGGGCATATGACCGCGACACATGTATGGATGGATACCTCATATTCAGCTAAGGATACAAACAAATTCTTCTTTATCATGATGTGTCGTCCAATCAAGACTAGCCCAGCATAATTCCTATCTTTTACTCATTTTTATTAAATTATTTCCACTTATAACATCTTTTAAATTTATAACAATCTTTAAAGATAAATTTTATATTCTCTTAAAATTCTTCTTAATAAATGTTTGACAAATATTTTATTCGGTATAAAATTTTCTGAGAGATCAATTTTTTTTTTACAAATTCTAATATTTATCGTCGTTTTCTCTATAACAACTACGTCTATACGAGTCGGCGATCGACAGAATATGAAATTAAAGCTCTTACCAAATTCATAAATACACATTTCCAAAATATTTGGTATATAATTTTAGTTAGGAGGATGAGGGAGGGACATGGTGGTCCTTAATGGACCATTGGAAGCGCATTTGTTATCGATGTTAGTGGGTGATGGGCCTGTCCTTGCGGTTTAGTCTTTGTTTCCATATGGCTGTGGCTGTATTTGGTGCCCCTTTCTTTCTTATAATTCAACTTTTCAATAATGTTTTTATGACTATTTCTTTTATCCTATTTACTATTACTATTACTGTTCTATTGAACATATATAAAAGCTCCAAAACTCAGCACGTGAATATCACATGTGAATGCTAAAATGTAACAAAGGCATAAAATCTAATTAAAGGACAAGCTAGTCTCAACAATACTAGTCTAGCTTTTAGAGACCTGGAACATATAACAAAGGCATTCAATTCAATCTCTCACACATTCTTTCTTAGCTATGCGATACATAAATAATTAGTTGATGTGGGAAGTTAGGTTTTTTATTATTTGTGAGAATTATCAAAGCTCTAAGACTGGTTGATATCGTGGCTCAATTTGAAAATCATTTTGTGAAGCTAAAATGTAATAATTTTATTTTGAAGGAGTGATCATTAAAACTTTAATTAAGCAAAAAAAGTCAGGGGCCACAACTAGGGGTGTGTAAAAAAACCAAAAAAATGGAGAATCGAATTGAACTATATGATCCGAAATCGAGAAAACTGATATCCGAGTAATCCATTACTCGAAAATTAGAGTACTCATTGAGTCACGGGTCGGGTTTGCATCTCTAAATTTACTATCCGCGGATACTCGCCCCATATTTTGTTTATTAAGAAAGATATATTTATTAATATATTTACAATAAAAAATACTAATCTTAAGAAAATCTCCATAAGATATTGTGTTTTCTTCGTTCTCCACCCACTACAATTGATTTTGTTATTCGTTTTCATTGAAAACTTTGATCGAGCCATTGCGCTACCACATCTGCAATTGGCGACTCCAATAAGGCGATGCTCCTAACTTATCGGCGAGTGGCGACTCCATTCATCCATACTCTTAGTTTCATTTTCTAGCACATCAAAACATTCGTCAAAATACGGATAACCATGAGCCAAATAGCAAACACCTGCTCCTTTTCGGTTCAGTGCGGATACCTGCCATATACAGTTTGGTTTCGGGTAGTTGGGATGGGCACCCGCTCCGTATATACGGTTTTCAGACTTCTCACTACCCATCCCATCTCACTACGTGAACACCCCAGCTACATCCCTTCTCTTCCCCTATGAATTTCCTATCCTGGGTTGATACGATGGAATATGGTATGAAATTAGATATTCCTAATGGTTTTTATATTCGCGAGTCAAGTTGTATATTTGATTAATAAAGTTGTTAAAATAATATTATATTATTATTATTATTATTGTTTTGATTTGATTTGATTTTGATGGGGATACACGTACAGAATGCAAGTGGAGGTGAGCAAGCATACGGAAGGCACGAAAGAGAAGATGTTACGGCCTAACGGGTTGCCTGAATCTTTGATTCGATATGATGGTACGTACTCTATTTAATTATCTTTTTATTAAAGATATATATACTTAATTTATGTCTTTTGGTTAGAGTAGCAAATTAAAAAGGTTAGATTATTATTAGGTAATAAATAAATGAAAATGGACAATTAATATTTAACTTAGGGTTGGAAAAATTAGTCACGTAACACGAATCCAATTGAAAATCAGTTGTGTCTAAATGCGTTCGAAGCAATTCAAATATATAGTATATACATCTGTCTAACTCTTTAATAAATATGTTATTTTCGAGTTTGGTTGTGTACACTCGGATTGACTCACCAACTTATTTAAAATTAAAACTCTAAAAAAAAACATTAATCATAAATTCTATCCTTTTGTAATCTGTTTATAGCATGTTTACAGAAGTGACTCGAAGCATATGGAGCCATCTTCTTATTTTTCTGTCAAAAATACCATTTATAACCCAACCCTTGGAACTATAAAGATAAACATGTTAGGCGGAAGTATCTAGATTACTTAGAATTAAGCTAAAAATGAGCCAAAAACGAAAGCCCAAATAAGAAGCGGTTAACTGATTAACCGATTACCAATTAAGTGGTTAATCATAATCAAATGTTATAAATACTAGCATTGTACCCGCGCAATGCAGCGGCGACGAATATTTTTTTTTTGACAACTTGTTCATTCTTAAAACAAGGGTAGTGCGTTTCATGATTAAATTAGTAAAAATCCAACAATAGTTCTGACATTATAAATCTATGCTATTTTAATTACATTACCTATATAAAAAATCCAGAAATTTTTATAAATGTAGCTTATATGTTATTTATATTTAATACTTCTAATTATACGTAATTTTTAATAGTTAAATTTAATATGAAAGGTGCAATTATTATTCGCATTAATTTGATTTTTTAAATATTCTTTATTTTGGAAGGTTTAGTTATTAAAATGGTATATAAGATTGTTATTAACTCCACCAAATAATTACTATATTTAATAGTTTTCATTTAGTTTAATATTAAGGATAAATTAGTAATTTTAAATTACTTAAAATTAAGAGATTACAAATGACCTAAATGCTTTATAATATAGTATAGATATATAGTTAACAAAAAAATCGGTTATATAGGTTGAGTTATGGTCGACCCAAATTAAAGTATACACACCCCTAAATTGACTCCGAAATCCGGCTGTCTTTGCTTATCAGTAAATCACCATGTTATTACTTTTTAAAAACTCTAGATCGAACCTTTCTAAATATGGTTAATAAAACATCGGTCATTAAAAATTAATAACTTTTTAAAAATATATATTTTTTCAAATAAAATGATTTAGGAACGTGTGAAGTGTAATTAAATAGATAACTTTTGACATTCACAAACATTTTAAGTAAAGAGTATGTTACTCACTTCAATACTTACTCAAGTAAATATTTGTAAGTGTAGGCAAACCTATCATAGGTGTGTTAGCAGTTGCGTACATCTTTTTCTCTTTTTTTTTCTTATCGAACCTAGCTTGTATCATCCTGATTAATTTGTTTTCTTATTAAGAAATTGAAAATAAACGCTTTAAAAACTTTTGATATATATGTTTACTGATTTGTTTGATAAGCTTTGATATGATGATGGAAATCTTGCATGCAGCAAGACAAAAAGACATGGCAACGAGTTCGGTGACCGAGTTGGTGGAGGCAGTGAAACGGCCTAGATCACTCAGTGAGTCCACCAATCGTCACCCATTTGCGACAGCATCAAACCAAAGCAATCAAGACAAACCCCATGCCTTAAGTTTAGGCCGCCGGAAGTCCGCAGAAATAATGTTTCCTCCTCCACCACCTCCTCAGCGACGGAACTCACACGCTGGTGTTAGAACCATCACTACCATGCAGCCCATTGACGAACTCCCAGAAAAGAAGCAGAAGAAAACAAAACGAATTTCTTTCATTGGGTATATATACATAATTCACTGCAACAAATTAATCTTATTTTCTATACATTTTATCTTTTACTACAATTTTTAAAAAATATATATAGAAATTTAATCGATCAGTTATATATACACGTACATCTATTTCTAGACAATTTCTATACAATTTTTATTAGTTTTTGGTTTCTTTTAAAACTTATACAAAGTTCTTCAATATACGCTTGTATTGGTTCTTCAATATAAGCGTATATTAAAATATCGAAGAACTTTGTATTAGTTTTTGGTTTCTTTTAATGCAGTGTTTGCCTTTTAAAAAAATATGTGTAGTCTTGTACAGTTATTACTAGAAAAACGGTTATTAACGATATTTTCATTGCTAAAGCATAGATGTGATTCTATATGCTAATGGACATGATATATGATATAGGATTAAGAAGAAAAACCGTAAAAGTAGTGACGAATTCGATGATGGATTCGAGGGAGACATCAATATTCAGGATACTGACGGTGAGGTTGATGATGAAGATGATAATATTGAGCTTAAAAAGGATGATTCAAGGCCAGAAAGCTTAGATGACAAAGTACGGAAGAAGGAAATGAGAAAGGGTATTGATTTAGCAACAACCCTTGAACGTATCGAGAAAAACTTCGTCATCACTGACCCAAGACTTCCTGACAATCCCATTGTAAGTCTTGTACAGTTATTACTAGAAAAACGGTTATTAACGATATTTTCATCGCTAAAGAACCAAAGTTCATTGTTAAATGATGTTTGGATTGCAAGCAAAAGAATTTTTTTATGATTTTGCTATACAATTTTTGATCTTATATATAATTTCTTAGAAAGTTCAACATATATATATGTGTAACATTATCATGATCTCGATCACTAGATTTTTGCATCCGATAGCTTCTTGGAGTTGACAGAGTATAGCCGCGAAGAGATTCTTGGAAGAAATTGCAGGTATGCGAAAAAACCGTTTCAGAGCGAAGCTTTATTGTAATAAAATTAACTGTTCTTTTTCCAAAAGGTTGTAGTAATCTATCCATTAACATGATATTTTGAAGTAAATTGATAATAAAGATTTGATTGAATAAAATGCATATAAAAGAATGGTAGAAGGGTAGTTTTAAGTGTCTAGTAATACATCTTCTCAAAGGTTGACACTTCTAATTTGGCTTTTAGTTTAGGGCCACATTTTTGGTAATTAGACATTTCTTACACAGGGTGTCCCAAAAAAAGGGCTCTGCAGCGAATTTCCAGTAACAATGACTCAAATATGTGTTATACAGTTACACTCTGAATACTTATTTGATGTTTTCTGCTGAAAGTTTAGAGACAGCATATAATCGATTTTATTCGGTCTTAATTTTTGGTATATTTATTTACTGAAGGTTTCTTCAAGGACCTGAAACTGATCCATCGACCGTGAAGAAAATTAGAGAGGCAATCGATAACCAAAGAGAGGTTACCGTACAACTAATCAATTATACGAAAAGCGGTATATATACACACTTATACATAAATTTTATGTGTTTGTGACTTTGTGTATATCACAATATGTATTGGTTTATTTGTTTGTTACTAATCTCTTTTGTGGTAATTAATCAGGCAAAAAGTTTTGGAACCTGTTTCATCTGCAACCTATGCGTGATCAAAAGGTACAATACCGGGAAAATGCATAAATTAACTTGATGTTATCAGATGCATTGATGGGTTGTATACAAAAACAACCCATCAATGGATCTGATATATATATAGCAATTATACACATTTCCCGGAAAATAACATTATAAATTTAAGTTAAAAGTTAGATATAAAGATTGTATGTACTTTTTGTTCTGTAGGGAGAAGTACAATACTTCATTGGAGTGCAACTGGATGGAAGTCAGCATGTTGAGCCACTTCACAATTGTATCCCTGAAGCCACTGCTAAAGATGGTGCAGTTTTGGTAATTACAACTTGTTCCACCATAATTACATGCCTATACTTAACAATTGCTGTATATATTATACACGCATACATCCGGGCAGGTTGATGGCTGTTAAAGTATTGTGTTTTGGTTGTCTTAGGTGAAAGAGACTGCAGAAAACGTTGATGTAGCAGTACGAGAACTTCCGGATGCTAATATGGTAAAAAATATATAGTCGCCAGGACATACTACTAGAAATATGGAATTTGCACACACTTTTTTTCTATACACCTTAGAAACAAGTGCAAACTTTTAACAGATCAATACTTAAAGCGAAATTTTGTGTTTATACACAGTCCCCTGATGATCTATGGGCAAAACACTCGAACACTGTTCACCCGAAGCCTCATAGAAGGGACACATCGGCATGGAAGGCTATTCTAAAGGTATCATGCATTACCTTAAATTGTCTAGGATTCTAAGGAAATGTATGTTCTGGATACTAACAAATCTGATTTCTGGTTTTCATAGGTTATCGAGAGCGGTGAGAAGTTAGGATTGAAGCATTTTAGGCCCATAAAGCCTCTAGGATCTGGTGATACGGGTAGTGTTCATTTGGTCGAGTTATGTGGAACTGGTGAATTTTTCGCGATGAAAGCAATGGATAAAGGTGTCATGATTAATCGTAACAAGGTAGGAACATATGTTAATTGCATCTGCACATTACTCCAGCACATAAGTTTCTTAGCATTTGTATTTCAATTTGTTGCAAAAAAAACTTTTTCTTACTGAAACTTTGTGTACTTCTTTGCAATGCAATAGGTGCATAGGGCATGCGCGGAAAGAGACATCTTGGATGTCTTAGACCATCCTTTTCTTCCAGCATTATATGCTTCATTCCAGGTTACTTTTTGCAACATAGTTTCATCTTCCCTGGCTTACAAACATTGATTAACAAAACTATATATAGCTCAATAGAAGATCTCTACTTAATTAGCTTCTAGAAATATTGAAAAATTCAATTGTAACTTATTAAATGAAAATCTTTGCAGACACCAAGTCATGTTTGTTTGATCACTGATTACTGTCCTGGTGGAGAACTTTTTATGCTTTTAGACAGACAACCGATGAAGGTCTTGAAGGAAGATGCCGTAAGGTATAAATCTTATTCAATTCAAACTTGATTGCCGGATTGTCAGTTTGATGCTGGATCGAATTTTTTTGAACTTATGCACTACTATACAACAAAAAAATTTCTTGAGTGACTTTGGCTTGTCACTAAAGGCTGAATTGGGTCAACAAAACTTTAATAATCTGTCACGATAACGAAAGTTTACGTCATCACCAGTAGTTACTAGAGATCTGTGATTACAGTTACCAACTACAAAAGGTTGTCATAGTTAGTAATTAATAACAGGCTGTCGCTAGTTCTAATAGTGTAGTCGCAAACCACAGTCATATGTAGATTTTGCTTTTACAAATTAGGGGATAAATTTGAACAGCTAGATAACCTGTATGATTTTCTTTACAGATTCTATGCTGCAGAAGTGCTGGTGGCACTAGAGTACCTTCATTGTCAAGGTGGACCATTAATTGCTTACTATTGAAGTATTGATATTTACAAGTGATATGAAAAATCGGACCATCATTTTATTAGCGACAACATCCATCTATTCTGACTGTATCCTGAAACCAAAATTTGAACAAGTAATGAACTTCCTTAATTGGCGATGCAGGTATTATATACAGAGATCTAAAGCCAGAAAATGTATTGATACAAAGCAACGGACATGTAGCTTTGACAGATTTTGATCTTTCTTGTTTGACATCTTGCAAGCCTCAGGTATCTCTAATTTCAGGAATAATTTCTTCTAGGGTAAATTATGTATGAGAAGATTTTTGCAGGTTTGACCGAAAATAAATACTCAATATTATTCTAAAATACTGAAACTATCTACATGACGTATGTTAAGGCTGCAAACGAGTCAGCCTTTATCGAGCTATTTAAACTCGGCACGAGCTCAACCTTGTGCGAGTCAAGCTTTTCATTATCGAATTTCGAGCTTGAGCATAAAAACGAGGTCAAAATACATTACAAGTGTAGATCATCGAGCTTAAAAGGGCTAGGCTCAAGCTCTTATCGAGCTATTTGAGTTTTATATAATTTATATGTAGATATAATAGAAATTGAATTTAAGGTGTTATTATTGTTAGTTTTCATTATAATTAGACTTTTCTAAAAACTTCTTCTCAAGTTTTCTTATAATTTTTATGCATATTTAAAATGACTTTTGTTGTTTTATATAAAATTTTCATATATGTGAAATAAGTTTTGTTACTAAAAGAAATTTTTATATGATTACTCGAGTTTTTCGAGCGTTTGTTGAATCCTCCTCAGCCGAGCCTAGACCAGCCTCGGTCGTGAAGGCTCGTCAAATACTGACTTCCACCTGTGCGCGCCAATCTAGATTGTGTTCTAGTTAAGTTTGTATTTCATAAATAAATTCTCTGTATTTCTTGATTGATCAGCTTCTTATTCCTGAGATAAGTGAAAAGAAGAAGAAGAAGCATAAAAAAGGTCAACAGACTCCAATTTTTATGGCCGAACCAGTGCGAGCATCGAATTCTTTTGTTGGAACTGAAGAATATATCGCTCCGGTTCGTGTAGTTACATTCGGTCACTTCATTTTTCCTTTCAATTTTCAGGTTATTTTCAGATTTTTTTTGTGATTTTTCAGGAGATTATAAGTGGAGCTGGACATTCTAGTGCAGTAGATTGGTGGGCTCTTGGTAAATCTTTTATTTTTCTATCAATTTTTGTTTAATTATTAATTTGTCTAGTTTTCTAAAGATTACAAGGTTTGTGTTGTGAATTAATGTAGGTATTCTGTTATATGAAATGTTTTATGGGTACACACCATTTAGAGGAAAGACGAGGCAAAGAACATTTGCTAACGTTCTTCATAAAGATCTCAAGTTTCCTGGTAGCATACCGGTGCGTTTTTCTTTTTTCTTACAAGCATGTTTTTCTAGAGGTGGCACTTCCGACTCGTGGATATGATATGAGTCTTCACGTAGGGGTGATCGCGTAGTGAACGGATGAGATTCTCCAAATGAGGTCTTAAATTTGATTCCCACGGTCGCTTTGCTTTTCAAAAAAAAAAAACGAGTTGATTTGAGTTATATTTTTAAAAACTTGGCTAAATAAAAACAGGTCAAAATGTATAAAACCTGATAAAGCATTTTATTAAAATATCAAATTATTATAATAAATGACAGCAGGCCAGTCTTAGTCATACTAAAAAATTTCTTGTCTTGACCTGTGACTGGACCTGGGTCATCCGTCCATTTTGATACCTCTGGTTTTTTTGATGTCCTGATATCGGAAAAGATCATATATATGATGAAGCTAGAAACTGAAGAGAAAATTGATGTAATATATATGCAGGTAAGCCTACCCGCCAAACAGTTGATTTATAGATTGTTGCATAGAGATCCAAAGAATCGGTTGGGTTCACGTGAAGGTGCAAGCGAAGTTAAACGACACCCCTTCTTTCGGGGTATCAATTGGGCTTTAGTTCGTTGCCAGGTAAAGTTTTCATAATCTCGCTCGAAACTCTTTTATGTTTACTGGAAGATGGATCCCAAGAAACAAAAAATAAATAAATCTGTTTAATGCCAACGATCCAACAGTTTTTTTTTTGTTTTTTTTGTTTTTTAGAAATCGAATCAAATTAAGTTTTACTTGTATGATACTTTCAGAAACCTCCTAAGCTGGAGACTCCTGTGTTTGGAGCAAATGAAGATGAACAAGTTAAAGAGGTTGACCCTGGACTTAAAGACTTGGAGAATAATGTTTTCTGAAATTTGTGGAAACATTTTCTATGTTTTTTTTTTGTCTTTGTGCTTAGTTTTATTTTTGTATTTCAGTTAAGGATTTCAAATTGTGAATTATATTTTGATGATATTTTTGTTTATTTTCTGTCTTTAGATAAAAGAAATAAATGTAATCAACATTCTTGTGTACAGGTTTAAGTAGTTCCAATAACTAGTTATTCCTACATTTATTTGTGGTAGAATATTGCAATACTTCAAAAGATAAGAACACACTAAAAAATTGTTTAAGCATGAATCATTCTTTTTATAAAAAACATTTCTACTTAAAGAATTTCAAAGCTATCTAAATATTATTTGAAAAAAGTACAATCCCATGGAGATCGAAGGTGAAGACAATTGTAGTGAAGTTGACTGCAGGACAAACCGTTACCCAAAATTTGAAGGGGATCACCGTGGAGTCGTCGACTTGTGAGAGACTAGAGAAAGAGCGGAGAGGGTGGAGAGCGTGGGACTTAAGACCAGCAAGATCCCATCTCACTTCTATCCCTGTAACGCCCCAAATTTTCAAAATCTATATAAAATCATGTTTCAAGTCTTTTATAAATAAAAGAGTTATCTTACAAGCAACAAAAACAGTTTTGAACCCTCAGATTCATACAAAAGCATGATAGTCACATAATTACATCAAAAGACATTTTCTCACTATACAACCGGGCGTTAAGTTTCAAAACACTGTTTTCCTTATATACATGAAAACCGTCAAACTGAAGCTTTGCTCTGCCTTTGGTAAAACCTGCAAAACATTTTAGAAATAATATCTGATAAGCTGCGAGAGCTTAGTGAGTAAACTAGACTGCCAATCAT
>JAUEJL010069198.1:0-16894 GCA_032274825.1 Drosophyllum lusitanicum | reverse complement strand
AAAAACCATATAACCGATATTATCGGTTTCGGTTCGGTTTGGGATCAAAACCGACCCAAACCGACCCATGCTCACTCCTACTAGTTATCACCTAAATATTCATTCTCACAATAATCTTCCTCTATATGTTTGAGGCTGATTAAAATAACATTTTATTTTAAGAGAATCGTAAGAACCTATCGTAACTATTTATTAATTTTTTGTCTAATGATTTCTAATACTCATATTTATTAATGTAATCTAATTAGAAAGGTAAAAAAGTAAAGTAAAATTTTTCCTCCATATAATCTCCGTCCTCTCTCATTTAACATTTCTTCTTGTTCGGTTACTTTTAGAAATATATTTAATGAGTAATGAAAAATTTACAAGACATTAGATTGTTTTCATAAACCTTGTTCACCTTTTTAAACTAAGGGTGAACATGCGACCTGATAGACCGAAAAAACTAACGAATAGGATCGAGATCGAGCCCGTTCAGTCCGGTCTTTAGTCCTTGTTTTTTATAGATTTCGGGTTTCTGTCCGGTTCAGCCTTTTTCGGTCCGGTCTTGTTTGATACAGTGTATAAAACAAAAAATAGACCAAAAAAACCAACAAACCCAACCGAGACCGGTCCGTACCGGGACTGGTCGGTCCGGTCCGGTTTTGTTTGATACAGAGTATAAAACAACAAATAGACCAAAAAAACCAACAAACCAAATCGTGACCGGCCCGTCCGTACTGGGACTGGTCGGTCCGGTCCAATTTTGTTTGTACAGTGTAAAAACAATCGATAGACCAAAAAAATCAACAAACCGAACCAAGACCTGTTCGTACCGGGACTCGTCGGTCCGAACTTGGGTCCTAGTTTTCATAGATTTCGGGTTTTGGTCTGGTCCGGTTTTTTAACATAACCCACCCCTATTTTAAACTGTATTGTCTTGTAGGTAAATATGAATAATACATGGTGAATGTTCAACACCTTAAAAGAATACCATATCCTTTTAGTACTTTCTCATGTGTGGTTGGAACCGCATAAAAAAGAAGAAATATTTTTATAAACCAAACATTGTGTTCACTATTATCTACCAAATTGAACTAAACGGAAAATAAGTTATTTTCCTTAAAACACCATGTTCACCGGTGAACCACACACAAAAGACAACACACTTTTCTTGATCAAACACTATGTTCACTATTAAGAGCGAGTGGAACATATCCAAACGGAAGAATATGGTCATATCTAATGAATCAAAATTCATGGCATCAATTCCATCTTGTGTTCTCTGTTATGAAGCTCCAAACAAGCTCGTTTGGCATTATGATCCTAGAGGAAATTACATGGTTAAATGTGGATATCAACTTCTGATGAAGTTACAGGATACTGATTCTCAATCGCTTCCATTTTTGTGGGCGTTTCCTATACTTCTACCGGCCATTCAACATGTTTGCATTCAACGAGTATTGAACCTTGATCTATTATGAGACTTTCCATGCATCCTACCATATAGTCAAAGTGAAAAAGAAAATGAGTATATATATATAACACCATCAAAGTCGGGGCTTCTCACCAATTATTCAATTCCCTGATTCTGAATCTTAATTACCCACCTGACAACATGGAACTCAAGGTTCGATCCTTACATATCATAAAGCCATCAAAGCCAACTCCAGCAAATCTACGTAATTATAAGTTATCGTCGCTTGATCAACTTGCTCCATATGAAAATATCCCTAATTCTTCTACTATAAGACTAGTGGTGAGGTTATTAACAAGTTACATAGATGCTCTCACCTAGTCAAATCTTTATCAGAAGTGCTAACTTTATTTTATCCATTAGCCGGGAGAATCACAGAAGACAAGCTCGAAACTGATTGTAGTGATATAGGGGTAAAGTATTTGGAAACTCGAGTGAGTATGAGGCTCAATGATTTTCTTGAACAAGGTCCTAAGATCGACCTTATTAGTGATCTCGTAGGTGCATCAGATCAAGTCACAACCACATTAGTAACTATCTAGGTCAATGTATTCGATTGTGGTGGGTTTGTTATCGGAGTCAATGCTTCACACAAAGTCACGGATGCATATAACCTAGTGAGGTTCATTAATGAATGGGCAAGCACAAACCGCTCAGGGGCAGCAATGGTTCCTTTGCTCCTTCATTTGATAACTTGGCATCTCTTTTCCCACCAAGGAAAATTTCATCTAGTTACTCTCCTATTTTAATCGACACCGAAGCAAAAATAATCAACAAAAGGTTTGTGTTTAATGGCGATACAATATCAAAGCTAAGAGCAAAAGCTAGTAGTTCATCAAATTATAGACAATATAGTCGAGTAGCATTAGTGGCTGCAATAATATGGAAGGCTATTATGTCAGAAAGCTTGTTTGGGAACATATGGTTTCCTTACTCAATTTGCGTTTTACAAAACAAAATTGAATCTAAGTTTGTTGATCTTGTATCACTGATAGAAGGGATGACAAGAAACCTTATCGCGCGGCTTCCAAAGGAAAGTGGTGAAGAAATATGCAAACAAGCAGTGACATGTCATGCACAGGTTACCGAAGAACTAAAGAAAAACAAGTTTTGTCTTTTAACAAGTTGGTGTCGGTTTCCTATATACGAAGTTCACTTTGGATGGGGTAAGCCCTATTGTAACACCGGAAATCCCAAGCCATTTTTTTTAAAACACGCTGCAGAAGCTTAATTAAACAAACTTGACATAAAGTACAATATTTACATTCAACAAAACATCTGTTCACAAAACAACATAACATTTGTCTTGGTGTTACTAAATACATATGGCTCGTTTCCTTTTAAAAAAACATATCAGAGCAAGGTCGAGCTTTCCTTCTACAAACACCAACAACTCACAAACCTGCAAAAACAATCAACTGTGGAGAATTAGCACAAAGCTAAGTGAGAGGAAGCTTAAAACACAACAACAAGCACCAACAATCGATATCAAAGCATGTAATCACATAATCCAGAAGATCGGCGGTTCAGCGCAGAACATACAACCAATGCCGGCCAAAGCAAAGGTTTACCGATAGCCCACCGCTAATTGGCACAGTTAGATCCCTTCCAATACAACGCATGCAAGAGAGGGTCTACAAATGTCCAACCAATAGCGATCAGGCCCAACCCAATTCCACGCATAGCTGAATCCTTAAACGATACTCGATATCATACCTCGAGCACGTATCGGTCAAATAGTCACATAGCAATTATAAACAATATTCAACATGCAACAAGCAACAAATCAATGAGCATCAGACTAAACAGTCTAGCTAACCACAAACACGTGCAGAGCATCAGACTAAACAGTCTAGCTAGACACAAACATGTGCATCACATCATCCATATCAATCATATACTTTACCATCCGTGAGTTAACATCCACTCACCTCGTGATCTCAAACGCGAAACTCAGATATCTTATATCACTGAGTCTTTGTGTTTCCTGAAAACACAGTAACAACAAAATCAGTCTCGGATTCATAAATATATCTGTCCACATATATTCATATCTCTTTTGCTCATATATACTAAGCTTGATTCACATATAAATACATATATAACATTCAACATCAAAGAATCAACAAACAACAATATTTTTGAAAACCCTCTGACGTATCGCGTCGCGAATGTCGGATTTCAAGGAAATCGGATTTAGGGAATCGGATTTCAGGGTCGGATTCCTGAGTGTCGGATTCAAGGAATACCGGATTCAAGGAGTATCGGATTTCAAAAGTCGGATTCATCAAGGTCGGATTTCATCAGTGTCGGATTCAAGGAATACCGGATTCAAGGAGTACCGGATTTAGGGTTTTCGGAATTGGTTGTCGGATTCAAGGATTATCGGATTTCAAGGTAATCGGTTTTGTTCATCTTCTTCTTCAGTACATAACCAGCCAATTTAAAATTTCCATGAATCAATTCTAGAGCTTTCAAAGCATTCTAAAACTAACCAAGAACATATTCAAACATCTATAAACATGTTTTCATACATCATAAACATCTCAAATCTCATTAAAACATCAAAATTAAGAAAACCCGTCAATCAAGAAAGCTTTCAAAAGCTTCAAGTTTAACAACAATGGTGTTCTTCATATTTCTATCATCATACACAGTAAAAACATAATCAACTAGCATGAATCTTCATCTAAGCACATATAGAACAATGACTAACCTTCCTTTTGAATTATCAACCACAAATCCTTCACTTTGAAATTTCAAGTTTTCTTCTTTGAGTTTTCTTCAACAGCAGGTAAGTTTACGCCTTAATACATACACACTTAACTTTGAGTTATGAGGAGGTGATGTCTAATTTTAGCTCATAAACACGTACACATATTTTGAAATAACTAAGCAGGAGGTGTGCATGCCTTATCCAAATCACATACCCACATGCATACGTACACACATACTTACATACATATATACATACTATTATACATACATACTTATCACACTTTCCAGCATATATATATATATATACACTTATATATATATATATATATATATATTCAATTAGTTAATTAATTAATCAACTCTAACAAGAATCTTAATTAACCCAAAATAATCACATAATAAAATTAACACAAATAAGCACGTACCGCTAACCCACTAATGACTAGCCCTGGTTTGCGGGTGTTACAGAGGCTCTACCCCTTGGACCCTGCCAGGGGTTGCCACACCTTGGACCCCGCTAACGGGGGCGTTGCCCTGGACCCCGTTGGTCAACACTCCGAACTTGGTTTTTCAAACCTTTAACCAAATTTCATCATTTTTGTGACTTGTTATTCGGTCAAATCAAATCTTTTAACATTCCAACGATCATTGTGTGATTCAAGTCTATCAAAGATGAATCTAACCAGGATTTCGATTCAAAAGAATCTTTTATAATGGTCAGTATTCAATCCTTGCATTTCAGAAGCTGAAGAATATTTGAAGACAACGCTTAACGACATGTTTCTTCTATACGATGATTTAGTGGATGAACAAAATGAACAACTTTCTGAATTGTTCAAGACAAATCCAGAATTATTTATGAAGATTCATTTTAAGTCTTCAAAACATAAAAGGTTTGAAACTTAAAGAAATAGAGTAGGTTCTCTCCAAGAAGAGATTGACATGCTCAAACAGAAAGTATCTAAAGAGTCAGAGAATTCTCAACTTCTAAAGAACAAGTGTCAGAAGTACGATGTGGAGATTGATAGGTTGAGACATGATGTTGAAAAAGAGAAGATAAGAACAAAATTTCTGAGAGAAGTAAGTGAAAAGATTAAAGAAAAATGTCCAATGTGTTTGAGGAATCTCAACTTCAACAATAGAAGTGACAATCATATGAAGTTGGGATTGGGAAAATACAAGCCCACTGTAACGAGGAGAAAAAAAGAGCAAATGAACTGAAGATAGACAATGGCAACCTGAAGGCAATTGTGTCTAATTATTCTGTAAAACTCAAGGAGGCACAGAGAACTTTTGACAATGATCAGAAGATGATACACATACCGCTGATGCAATAGCTAATTTGAAACAAAAAGTCAAACAACTAGATCTGCTTCATGATTCTTCTCAACAGTTCCTTACCAACCCTTAGTTTTGAAAAAGAAGATATCTGATCTCCAAAATACAATGGATTTTGAAAGAGATAAATTTAAGAAAGAGAAGACAGGGTTGAAGGATAACATCATCAATTCTAAGCTTATTGCAAAAAAGTTGGTGAATCCAAAAAGACTTCCACTAGACCTAAACTTTCTGATTCAGTTTCATATTGTAGTAGCCATTCTTCTAATTCTTACTTCTCTATTGCATATACTGGAGATTCATATGAGACCTTCATTTTTGAAATGCTGATGGCTTAACACAAAGTAACAAGATTCTCTTAGAAACAGAAAATACCCAAGTTTAAAGGTAAACAAAACTTTTATTATTCAAACAATTCTGATTCCTGTTTCTTTATTCTCACACATGATACGGTGCAAAAGCAGAAGCAGAAGTGGATTTCCAAGAAAGACTTTACTGCACCAATATCAAATCATCTTGTGATAAGTCAGCTGCAAGGATGAAGAATTCATTCTGGACTGATAAGGAGAAAACATCTAAGGAAGCTCCAAGAAATTCCAAAAGAAGGAATTCCTAAAGCTAAGAGTCAATTTGAAAAGAAAAACATTTTCACTCAAAACAACAAACACAAATCTTTCTCGAAACCAAAAACTAATTATGATTTGGTGCTCAAAGCTGACATGAAATATCCATTTGTGGTATATTCAGTCAAGCACTTGTTAAGGTTATCAAAAGAGAAGATTTTTCAAACTTCAAAAGGACAAAAACATGAGTTTATTGTTAAACAAGGAATTCGTCATTGACATTCAGGACAATTGAACAAAAAGGTCCGTAAACCTATAATTGCAAATACAAAAATATGGATGCTTATAACCGCATGTGCTAACAATTCAGGACCTAAAACCGATTGGGTACCAAAATTCTTTAATTCTTTTAGCAGTTAGGAGTTTTAAGAGAGATTGTGTGAACACAATGAAGATCAATCAGAGGGCTTGAATATTGTTGTGTTCAATATGCTTAAATGGATCTATATTTTGTCATACCAAATAAAATTGAACAACATTGGACATAAGGTTGTCAAGGGGTATTCAAGTTTGAATACTTATTCAAATTTGAATAATTATTCGAGTTTGAATAATTATTCGAGTTTGAATATCAAATAATCAAAAAGAATTCAAAGTCGGATAAGAGATGTCTTTGACATATTCGAGCGTGGTCAACATGAGTCTTTTACGCAAATTCGAGTTTGAATAACATAAGCATATTCGAGCATTAATGAACTGAATTTTAAGCATATTCGAGTTCGAATTACACATGCATATTCATGAAAGAAGAATTTTCCTTGCTATACAAATCAAAATTCATTTTGTGCAGCTTTAGCCCGAGTCTAATGATCTGAGTTGCTTATTTTGTGCACTTTATCAATTGTTTGATATCACTTTTGCTCTAATGATTGTATTTTGTAGAGGGAGCAAAATAATTTTTCTCTATCCTAATTGATGTAAAACAAGATTTATGCATCAATCTAGGGGAAGTTTTTATGTTTATGCTTTAGAATTTTTTTTTAAAAAGCCAAAAACATTGAAAAATAAAAAATACAAAAACATTAAAAAATGTTCAAAACACAAAGAGATTTTATTTTTTTAATTTGTTGCACGTACAACAAGGTATTCATTATTTGTTCCATTCTAATACCTTTCATGTTTCTATGTTGTTCATTTCAAAGATCAACTTTCATTTCTTGATTCCATCTCAAGTACATTCTGAAATCCTTCCTTGATACATATCACTCTGATTCGTTCTAGAAATCATACACTTAGATTGATTATTTATATTCTGATGAACGAATTGCAACATGAGTGAGGGAGTGTAGATATTTCTACTCCTATGGTCAATCAAGAACCGGAAGGACCTACCCCCAGGAGTTCTCCTTACTTAAGAAGAGATCATCAGGGTTTATTATGTCAAAATATGTTAGCAGAATCCGTTATCATAGGATACTGAATGGTGTGTACAGAGGTAAAATGAAAAAGAGAGGGATGGACAGGAGATGGGGGTGCATACAATCAACAAATCTCATTGAGCTTTCATGATAAAATCATTTTGTAATTTTTTTTGTGTGCTTCATAACTTTTCGATTGTTCATATTATGTGATTGATCAAATCTTTCCTGACAATCATTTTCAACATAATCTTTCTTGAATATCATTCTTGTTGAAATTCACTATGATTGCTCATACCATCTAAATAAGTGTCCATATGCGTCCAACTAATGATACAAAAGAAAAGAAAGATCCTTACCAAACTTTAATCCGGGTAGCCACATATGCTACTGATTATCATTTATTGAGATTCGGTATTGAAGAAGACATCATTAACCCAATGATGCAATGCACTTACCCCACCCAGCTACTCAATTGTCTCTTAAAAGATGATTGTTTCAACTTTACACGGAGAAATAGCACATTTCTATTGACATCTCATTTGGAGAATGTTGATATTGATTTAAGGAGGACATGCAGCTCCGGTCTGCACTTTTTTCATGCACTATAGAGTCAATAGCATATTTGCAAAATATATTTCATTTCTTAGGACATGTTGTGGATTATCACAAGCATCTAGTCTGTGAGACTGATACCGGAAAATCTTGGAGTGATATCTTATGTGATATTCACAATGATTAGATGAAAATCCTACCAGAATTAATGCTTAGCCAGTTCTAAACATAGGTCACACAGTTATTAACTATTGTGCTAACGAGCAATCTATGTGGTCTCGGAGTTACTTTCCCAGTTGACGCCTTCAATACTACATTATTTTCAACTGACCTTCATTATGCAGCTTAAAGTTTCTACAGTTTAACGAAATTTGTTATGCATGATTTTCTTGACAAATCATGATCATCATGAGGGGGAGAAAAGTTTACAGATAATTTCACATGAAGAGGAGACAAAAGGTCCATGAATATAGAGTAATAGAAAAATAGTCATTCAGTTGAAGTTGTGCTGATCATGTAAGATAAGAGTTATGTATGGAGGGGGAGCCAAAGAAAATTGTCATCATATGACAAGTCCAGGGGGAGTAAAGAAAAGAAAAGAAAAAGAACTTTTGTGCAAGAGATGAAAAAGATTGTTGATGTATGCTCATGAATTTCAAGTTCTCACCAAGATTCAAAGTGAGAAGGCGTTCTGAAAACATCAAGATAAAAAATGAAGATTCAAAAAGAGTTCTTCAATTCCTATTCTTACAAAGTTTTAACAAAATGCAGACAGAAAAAAGAAGATATGCACAATTCAAAAAATGGGAGATTATTAGATTCATCAAATGCTAAAAGACGCAACAACTTTTATTTCTATATAAAGGGGGAGATTGTTAGGTTCAAAATATTGTATAGAAATATAAGTTTACATTGTGGGTGAAGTTTGCATTAAAGTTACCTTTAGGGGCAATCACGAAATATACTCTTAGGAGTATATATAGGGATATGACACTATGTGTCATGAATGAATTGTCATTCTTATAGTATTGAACTATGTGTTTTCCATGGTGTAATGAGATTCTCTCTACATGTTCATATTTCTACATTGCAATTCACAAAATACTTGAATTGATTGCGGGACAAACAGATTGACATATTATGGGTGTATCAGGTTGTACTTACAACTTTAGCCCAAAAGTAAAGTTTAAATCGTACCTCACACAACATTGTCCTAGTAGCCTCTATTAAGGTTCTATTCCTTCTTTCAGCAACTCAATTTTGCTGGGGTGTTCTCACAAACGAGAAGTTTTGAACTATTCTTTTTTATTCACAAAGGTTTTCCATGGTTTAGATCCTGAACTCCGTGCCATGGTCACTTTTGAGTCGCTTGAGAGACAAACTTTTTTGCAACTCTTCCTTTTTGATAAGATTTATTATCTCCAACGTAGCCTCACTTTTGAATTTAAGGAATATCAACCAAGTATACATAGTGAACTCTTCCACTATTACCAAGGTATACTTCTTCCCACTTAGGATTAGAGTGCTGATGGGTCTAAACAAGTCCATATACAACATATGTAATGGGCTTGTTATAGAAAAAAAATGCTTTGTCTTAAAGGCCCTTTATGTTTTTTTCCTATTTACAAGTTGAGCACATTCTATCCTTGGAAAAAGTGATTTTTGAAAAACTAGTGACTAACTCTTTTGTTTATAGTAGATTTATATTTTTAAAGTTTAAATGTGACAATCTTTTGTGGCACAACCAAGTTAGTATATGAATAGATTGGGAATACAAACAAGTTTAAATGTGACAATCTTAATAGGCTTGCCTTTTGAGTTGTAGATTGTACATGCTTGTTTTCCCAAGGTAACCACATGGTCTTCATCACACAATTGACTAATACTTATTAGATTGTGTTTTAGACCCTTAACACATGCAACTTTATTCAAGGTAACTTTTCTAGCATGCATTTTGTCATAACCTTTGGTTTCACCATAAGAGTTATCACCAAAGGTTACTTTAGGACCTTCTTCCTCTTGGAATTTACTTAAAAATCCTTTTCATCTTGTAATGTGCCTTGAGCATCCACTGTCCAAGTACCATTTACTTGAATACTGCACATGAAAACTAAACACATTAGTTTCTTTTAGGGATTACTGTTTGGTGGGTTAAGAAGATGAGCACTTTACTATCACATTCCTTGGCCTCATGACCTCTATTACCACATTTGTAAACTTTTTTCATGTTAATCACATTAGGGATATGGTCTTTCATTTTCTCCACCATTTCCTTAAATTCTGTATAAGATTTAGTGGAGGTGGATAACCTTTCAAATTTTTTTCTCAACTTATTTACCTGCTTTTCATTGACTATTGAATTCCTTTGTTAACTCTGACCTTGTTATCCTTAGTTTGTGGAGTCTGATTTACAGACATCTTTCTTTTCTCAAAGTTCCTCTTTGAACTAGATAGAAAGTATTGTCCTTTAAAGGGGTTAGGCTTTAATCTATCAAAGAGACGCCTATTTTGAATAGGTTTTTGGAATTAAATCTACGGAATACAGATTTACTATTCTTCCTAGAAATACAACCCACTACACCATGGTTAGTATTAATTATGGAAGGACCTTATGTATGTTTGATAAATCTATATAAGTTTAGTTCTTGACCATGTTTCTTCTCTGAGAATGTATTGAGAACTTCTTCATCTAATAGACTATCCTAACAAAATGTGTTTGCTACCCCATATTCAGCTACAAAAGTTACAATGAGATAGTCAACTCCAACTACAGTTTTTACTTGTCTAGGGATTTGCTGATTGATACACTTCCTAGCTTGTTGTGATGACTTACACAATGATTCCATAGGCTTTCTATCTTCTTTTCCAGTACCTGTAGGAGACTTATTATTAGTCCTTGATTTGTAGGTTTGAGATTGTCATTTTTATTTTATGTAATGCGGCTAGTATTAACCGATATGGGGGACACCATAGTAGGTCTAAATGTAGACCTAATCCGGTTTTCAAGGGTCCCATATGTATATGAAGCTAGCCGACCCTTCTAAAAAAGGTTCTCATATTTTCCGTTAATAGAAAAGTGGTGTTTACACCTTTATGTATGTGTTGAGAGCTCCCTCATCTTGATCTTAGTCAAATTTTGATTTTCATCTCGTTATGTGTTGGTTTTGGACATTCAATTGATATCAGAGCCAATCCTTCATTGAATTGGTTCAATATCATCTTGTTTGAACTACTTTTTCGATCAAAATCTTAAGCGTGTGTTTGTATGGGAAAAACCGTGAAAACAAGTTCATCGTAAATCATTTTTTGATATTGAAATCTTCGTGTTTGTGTTTTAATTGGATTGATCCGTGGTTGAAATACCTTTTCGCATCATTTTCAATTGGTTTCATTCAAATTGGTTAACATTTGGATAATCAGATCTGGATTTTCAAGGGTTTTTGTGTTCTTCGTGTTATTCAACAAATACCCTTTGTTTGTGGTATGTTTTGGTTAAGTAATGGTTAAGGAATTGTTTATTTAGCTAGGTGAATATATTGGGATCAATTTTACTTGATTTGAAACACTTTTGATTGGATCTAAAATTGGTGTTCCTCGACAGTAAGAACAACCGAGAATAGGAAACTAATCTTTGAAATTTTTGACACTTGTGTCTCTAACTCAACCGATATCGGATCATTACCAATTTTGGATCATTGAATTTGACCTCAACCGAGTTTAGAAATCTTTAATTGTTTGGAACAGTTTCTCATAAGTTCTAGTTAACCTACATCTAACTTCACCGACATTATCAACAACTGATATTCAGCTTAACCGAGGTTCATCAACCTTTTTCAAACATTTTTTAAACACAATCAAAATCGATATCAAAGCACTCTTCTTGCACCCGATATCCATCAATTCCACACTAGATATTGATAACCGACATCCAGTTATCTCTTGCACACTTGAACAACCGAAATTAGTCGAACTCACTCAACCAAATTTTTTTCTCGAAAAACAATTTGACAAAGTCCAATTCTACATAAGATAGATCCTTAACAAACTGAGAGATATCGAATGAGAATCTGGCTTTCGGTACTGATACCAAATTCCAGTATTCTGCAAAGGAGAGTACACTGTTCACAAAGGCGGATTCATGGATTTCATTGAACACAATGAAAAGTACAGTGAGCTCATGAAACTAAGTATTCTTGAAGGGGGTGGAAAGTTTTACCGAATCATTGAAGCTGATTGTGACAACAACCCGCCAATTCTTGCAGATAGAAGAGAATAAACTCCCGATGAGTACACTGTTGCAGAAAAGGAAAGAGCTAAGCTGACAAGTTAGCTTGTTACTATCTAAGTCAAGGATTATCAGGAGAAATTTATTCTCAAGTGGACAGTCTGTTGACTGCAAAGGAAATATGGGATATGGTTAAGAAGCAAATGCAAGGAACTGAACAAAAGAGGGTGAATTGGAAAAGAGGATGAATTGCTCATTAATACTTTTGATGACTTCAAAGCAAAAGAGGGTGAATTGCTAATTGACACATATGGACGCTTCTGTAGGCTTCTAAACGAGTTAAGGAACCACCAAATCATTATGTCTGAACTCGAGAAGAACGTGTGGTTCCTAAACAGTATAGGAAAAGAGTAGAGTACACATGTCATACTTTACGACCAAATAAACAAAAATCTAAAGTCTGTGTCCTATGATGAAATTTATGAAGAGCCGAACCAATATCAAGAGGATGTGTTGCTAAATACCACTCCTAGGGTTGTAGCTGATCCATTAGCCCTTGTAGCCACTAAAAGGAGTTTCCAGAGAACGTTCCAGGTCCTATAAGGGAAAGTAATCTATGACAACCGATTCAAAAATTTTAGATGATGAAGTTGAAGAGACTGAAGTAGAACAAGTTAGCAAGGCTATGTATTTCATAACTAGTGCCTTCAAAAGTCATTTTGAAAAAACCAATAAAAAATGAGGCACACATCTGGATCAAGAAAGCAAGACAACTTCAGGTCTGATAGGAAGAGACTTGAGAAAGCTAAGGAGAAGAAGGAAGAAGAAAGGAAATGTTACAACTATGGTAGGACTAGGCACTACATTCGTGATTGTAGGAAACCCAAAATGAAATATGCCTCCTACTACAAACAAAAGCTCAGCTTAATGAAGAGAAAAGAGTTTGGAAGAGCCATGATGGGCGAAGAAGACTAGTTTCTCTCAGATTTTGATGAGAGTGAAGAAGAAGAAGAGACAACAAGTTCAATTTTGCCTCATACCAAGTACAACTTTGGAAGTGATGAAAGTGAAGCAGAAAAGGATGATGGGTTTGTGGAGCTTGTTGATTTAGAGATTGAGGAGGATGATCAAGGTGAAATTGCTGATGCTGAGGAAAAGGTATGTCTTCAGTTAGCTAAAACACTTGTTGATCACATTCACAAGCAAGACCTAAAAGTTAAAACCCTAAAATCTGAAATCAAACTTCAATCACACATCATAAAAAAAAGTCAATAGATATTGGAAAATACATAAACGAACTCAATCAAATAAGAAATTTGTTGACTGAAAAAGAAGAAGAATTAACCGAACTCATAAATGAAACAACCAAACCCATTCATGATTTAAATGCTGAAAAAGTGAGTGTCGAAGAGGATTACAAGCATCTAACAAAGGAAATGGCTCAACTTTACTCTAAAATCAAAAACCGCGAAGATAAGCTTGTAAAAAGGGGACAAACAGATCAAACGATCTTCTTGGACAAATCTAAAGACACAAGATTTTATAATCCATACACGTTCGAAGGTCTTGGTTTTGAAAATCCTCACATCTTGGAAAAGATAACTGCCAAACAACTATACCATTTTGACAAAATGATTCTTGGACTTTTTGCTCGCATGGTGTTTGTTGGAGAGGCAGAGGAACAAGAAACGAGGAAATAAAGAGGAATGAAACCACAAAGATGAAAAATCCCTTCAATTACGAAAGCCTAATGTTAGATCTTTATTTGTAGGGCTTGTGTACTTTTGTATTCTTACTAGACTAGATATCTTGTATTGGGCTTGGCCCACTTTATATGTAATTCCTATGTCTAGTATAGTTTAGTAGTAATGGGCTCATGAGGCCGTTTAAGCCCATGAGGCTCTTGTCTATATATATACCTTGCAATCATAGATTGCAAGGTAACTCTTGTAATATTGCATACACTGAATACACTTGAGTATTATTCAACCATACTCTCTGTTGCAAAGACGTGAGTGCTTGCTTGTATCAGACATCAAGAAACTCAACAACTCCTTATTCATAATTGCAAGTGTTCATACTTGTTCTTCATCAAGATCTTCATCTTTCTACAAGTATTATTGTTATAACTCATCTGTAATCACGTTAATAGGACTTTCACTTCATGTACCATATATCTTTTTCTCAACTGACATTTTCACCAAATGGTTACCCTCATCGTTATTCATAGAGTTTCGTGACAGTTTGAATGTCCATAATACTCCCCTTCACTCACAGTGTGGGGTGTGTTACAATTTATATATGTGTTGTACTATATGTACATTATTTAGGCCCATTGTATTTTGTTAGTAGGTCTTGGCCCATGGTCTGTGCTTGTAATCTATTTTAGTCTCAATCTTTGATTAAGGTTGTTACGAGAAAATATCCCTTTAACAAGATAATCATCTATTTATAGGTATACAATGGATAACTCCACAAGATTCAAATATTTTACGGCTTTTAGATATAGTAATACATATCTTTATTGAAACTTATCTAACCATAATTAAAGGATAAGAACATCTATAAATATTTATCCGGCCAAAACATAAATAATTATTTTCTTGGCAAGGGTGTCTCCAAAGTGGTGCTAAAAATCAATAGGGCTATATGTCCCAAAATTTTGAAGGCCCCATAAATTCTACACATACACCTTTAGTGGTATAAATTTATGTTAGTAATAAAGATTTTAAAAGAAATTATTGATTTAGAGAATATCATACTTATTTTTTTTAAACATTGGGAACTTGCATTAAATTAAGAAACCAATACAACCATCAAACATTATAGTCTGCAGCTCAATCCCTACCACTAGATAAAAGGTACAACTCATAAAACCTTTCTTAGATTCACAGCACAAAAATGACCCACATAAAAACTGGTACAAGCCATCTCCACCTTTATACATCAAGATGCATACTTAACAAACATAAATTAGTTTAAAGATGAAATTAGTTTAAAATGTCATGTGAAATCGTACCAAACTAATTTACAAGATTTAATAAAATACCTTTCAATAATAAAGCTAGAATCATAGATTATTGTAGTGATGAGCAAAATAACCGTATGGACCGGACTGAACCGGAACCGTACCGGAACCGGACCGAATTGAATTACATATAAGCGGGCGGTTCTCGGTTCTAGTTTTTCTCATTTTTCGGGTTCGGTTCTTTCAGTTCCGGTTCCACCGGTTTTTTTACCCAGAACCGAACCGGAATATCAAAGGACAATTATTTTAACACTTTTTAAAAGAAAATTTAAAATTATCTTATTCTTAATTAATTTGTAATGAAATTTTCACTAATCTAATATAATGTTTTTTTGAAAGGCAAATAAATATATGAACATTGTTGATTCATTACAAGTAGAAATAACCTTTTGATGATAGTGATAATTTTTTTTTTTAGTTTTTTGTTCACTTATGATATATTTTTTTAATGTATACAAGTAGAAAATAACCTTCCAACAATCATCATAATTAAGTTAATCAAACTTGGTTTATATTTTTTGGTATGTTATATATAGTATGCAATCTTAGGTAGAGAAAATTTTAATAGAGGTTTCAAATATTTCGGGTTTTGGAACCGAAAAACGAGAACCGGTTACTCCTATACGGGACGGTTCTCGGTTCCAGATTTTAGCCATTTTCGGGTTCGGTCCGGTCTGGTCTGGTTTTAAAACCGCGCTCGTCCCTAGATTATTGTATAAAAAATGCAAATACATAAATTTATTAATCAAAGTGACTCATTCTTAAGTTAGCTTTAGACCTCTACGAACACAACCATGAGACAGCCCTGTTTCTTGGTTATCGGTGTGTGAACAATGACAATAAATCTTTTTACATGTACATTTTTATATTAATATATAATGATACCAAAAATAATTACTTTACTGTCTTATTTAGTTTCAAGTGAGTGTAACAATCTAAAAATCGTCATTGGTCATATTTTTTATGGGTTAAGATATCGATCCTTTTATTTTATGGTTAAACATAATCCATATGTTTTCTCACAAATATTAGAGTGAGAGTTTGAAGGACACAACTAATGAATAATCTTCCATTAAATCTCTATTATTACTTCATATATGATTGATTGTATGTTTTAGACCTGTAGTTGATCATTTATGTGTCGTTTTGAGTAACCTGTAGTTATACGAGTAGTTTAATGTTTTTTCCTACGTCATCCTCCTACTATATGAAATTCACTAATTCTTTTTCCACACATTTTTCGTTGATTTTGAAAAATGTGTTGATCTTATGGCCAAGATGATAAGTACAAGAAGAAATACTATAAAGATATTTCACCTCTCATATTTTTTTTTATTTTTTTCTCCTTTAAATGTCTGAAAAACCTTCCTGATCCTACTCTCGTTATTCTCGCTAGGGAGTGGTCAGGTTCCGGCTGCATGTCTTCTTCCTCGTCTTGCCTTCATCGAAATCAGCCGACTTAATTATTCCTCCATGTATAATTGCATGTATTTTAGTTTCTCCAGGAAACACATGAAATCAATAATAAGTTATAAGTTTGACCATCGACTTATTTAAGGGTTATTCATCTCATCTAAGTTTATTTGCAATCAG
>JAUEJL010069187.1:0-16902 GCA_032274825.1 Drosophyllum lusitanicum | reverse complement strand
GGCAAATAAGATATTTTGAAAACTTAAGAAGGGTATATAAGATATTTATAAGTTAAGCTGGGCAAATAAGATATTTTGATGTTTAATAAGGGTATATATGAAATTAACCCTATATAATTTGTTTTGCGCCGTCCCTTTTCCGCGATTACTTTCTATGTATTTGGTTTTTTTTGTCATATTTAAATGTGTTTTTTGAACTGGCTACTGTTTTTGATTTTTTATTATTTTCTTTTCTCTTTTTTCACTTGTTTTTCTTTTTTTATAGATAGAAAATAAATATATTTTGAGTAATATATTAGATACTTATACCCCACATATCCTTTTTGTTAGAATTTTTTGAGTTGGCAATGAGTTTGACTAAACCAACTTTGAGTTGCACTAGAGTTGTAAACGAACCGAACGAACACAAACGGGAGCTTGTTCGTGTTCATTCGTTTAACTTTAGACGAACAAAAAAACAAACACGAACGGATAAACGAATGAATATTTGTGTTCATGTTCGTTCGTATAACTTTAGCCGAACATAAACGAACACAAACGAATGAACACATATACAGATATAATATTATTAAATATAAATAGACACTAACTACATGTGTATATATGTGTGCGTGAGAGAGAGAGAGAGAGTGTGTGTGTGTATGTATGTATATATATGTGTATATATCTATGTACACACACATATATACACATAAATATAAACGAACATATACAAACGGATAAGGGAACGTTAGCGATATAAATGAACGAATGAGGGTCTTTGCTCGTGTTTGTTTATTTAACTAAACAAACAAATATTTTTGTTTGTGTTTGTTTGTTTATTAAATAAAAAAACATAACTTCCCGCCAAATGGTTCGTTTACAACCCTAACGTGCACATATGCATCTAGGTGTACATGTACATGTGCATATATGCACGAGATGCACATGTGCACGGTGCATACATGTGCTTAAACAAAACCTAGTAGTATGAACAGGTTGTGCACATATGCACCGTGCATATGTGACTTTATTGTATGTGTTGAAAAAAGACAGTGATATATGCACATGTGCACCTATTGTAATTTGCACATGTGCACCTATATGCACCTGTGCTCGAAAAAAAGACAGTGGTATGTGCACATGTGCAAATATCTAATGCTGTGTTGAAAAAAAACCCGGCAAAAATGAAAAAAATTTCTTTGAAAAAGTATAGCAATATGGATGTCATATTAAAGAGCATAATTTTCTCGTTAATTTGGTATAATTTTCGTATTTTAATACTTTTACGTTTGGTAGATATTTTAGTTTTAAAAAATTGGGGTAAGTGGTCCCCCCTTTAATTAGTCAATTTGCCTAAAATACTATTCAACATTTTTGAAAGCTAAAAATGACGGCTGTGTTTTGAATTAATTATATGTTTGACACAATTAATATTAACCTTCGATTAATTATGATCAATTGCTACAAACGGTTTCGCGGTTCTCGCAATAAAACTGGTTCTCAAATTAACCCTCCCCTATCTATATATATATATATGTGTGTGTAAACACATACAATAAGTGTGTTTCATGAAACACCCTAAAAGACACTTGAAATTTGGGTAACAAGAATGTTAGTATATTAAATATTATATTCTATGATATAAAAATGAGGTTTTTTTATGTTTATTTTATTATTTATTTAAATCTTACCAGCCTTGAGATAAGTTTGGGTATGATTATTTAAGCATTGATGAAGATAGCCTTTTTGTAGACATCGGAACGATATCCACAACCACTCATTTATTTGTGTACTTTCATTGACCACATTTTTTATTTTATTTATTATTAAAATAAAAATGGGTTTGGATTATATTTTGTAGATCAAACTCGAAAATAGTAATGTTAAAGTTGCTTAAGACAAATTTTAGATGCTTTAAATTATATAAACATTACTTGAATATTAAATGTAAAGGTTTAATAGAACTTGTAAAATGAATCAAAGAATCAGAAAGATTTTACTAACTCCTAAATAAATATAAATTATAAAATTAATATTTTATTAATTATAGTTTCTTTGATCTCAAAGACAAGGATTAGAGTTTAGCTATTAAAAAAACTTTATCACTTAAACTAAACATTATGAAAATAACGATAAAAGAAATTTATGTAACAATTATTGTACTTTAGGAATAACATACAAATCATTAAATTGCTTGTTAAATCGTGAGGCTTAACAATAAAGTAATTACATCACACTAGTCTTTAGAACTAAGTTAGGGCCTTTGATCTAAAGTATTTTCAAGTAGGGTTTCTAGTGGATTCACGAGGAGCAAGAAGATGACCCTCTAGAGATCGTAGTGGAGAGAGAGAGAGGGGGGGAGGGAGGGAGAGAGAGAGAGAGAGTATTTATGTGAGAAAAAAAATCCATTCTCGTTAGTCGTTAAGGTCCTCTTCTAGTTAGAGTATAAGGTATACTTCTTCTTTCTCATCCTTCATATTACGTTAGTATCACGTCTTTCCTCACCTTATCTTTCACACATTTTTCAATCATAGGAAATAGCATATTCCCTTCTTTATCTTATTTTCAGTACTAAAAATATGTATATACGTATGTGCGAGAGAGAGAAAACTTGCTGGAAGGCATGCGAGAGAGGATAGTTGCAAGGAAGTGCTTTGCCGGAGGGAGGGGGGATTGGGGTGCCGGGTCACCTAAACATGTCACCTCACTACATGTAGGATGTAAGTATGTAACCTATATCTTATATGCTTTTAGAGTGAAAGGAGTGATAACATCCCACCACATCTACTACACCGTCACATCAATTTTTTCTTACATCACTCAACCCACCACTTTGAGTGATAGTAGTCGCTTCCACCATGCCCAACCACACCAAATTAAGAGTGTGCGAATTTGGTCCATGTCTGGTTAAATTTAGTAGGTCCAGGCTTAGGCTTAGGCTTGTGCACAACTCTACACCATATTATATAATCCACCTACTACCCAACTAACAATCAAAATTCAACAACGGAAAACAACATAAAGAAACAGTCGGGTCCACTCTTCTCTTCATGACTCCTCACCACCACTTCTACACCTCCACACCTTCTCCTCCTCCACGGCGTCTCCGAATGACACCCACCTCCACCGCACTCTCGTCAGTCCCACCACACCACTATCCCCTTCACTTCGCCTAATCTTATAGGAAGGAGATTAGGTCAAAATGTAGACCAATAAGCTTGACCACCAATTTAAGCCTAGACAAACCTAACTATAGGATAGATTAAACCCAATTCTCATAGGTACATCATCAAATTTGAGTATCAAATATACATTCTAAGGTTCTTAAAGTTTAATATGTTGGATATTATCACACAAATATCATTTTACATTAATACAACTAATTCTTTAGTTTATATGATATTTTGGATCATGTGAGATTTGCTAAACATAGATGTGAAACCATGATGTTTTTGGTAGCATCAACAACTTCGAAAAAGTGGCCAGAATTCAGTTATTCATTATTACTTGCCAATTTTAGACTCCTTTCTATGGTAACAACTTGCTTATGATCTTTGCATTTATAATTAATTTGTGATCGGTCAACTACTCAATACTCATAGAGATAGAAGTTGTAGTGATCATGAGATAGAATTACTTTATTCAAATCTAGAAACTAGATTTTATTTATTAAGAAGAATGTTTAACTTAACTTATTTTTCCGAATTATGAACTTATCAGAATCTCGATAAGCTTATAAGTCAATTTTTTAGGATTACGAGTTGTTAATTCAAAACTGACTTATTTAAGTCTATAAGATCAAGTTAATAATCTCATAAGCTGGAAAATAAGTTAATCTAAACACCCGTTAAACCATAATCGATTTTGCACGGTTTGCTGGTTTCCGTTTTCGGTGCTTGTTTGCTTGCCGAATTGCAAGATTTTGTTATTGTCAATACCACAATCTGAAAGATCGTACGATCCGAAATTCAATTCTTTATATGAGTTTGGAAATATTTCAAATTTCACGACTATAATACCGTCATTTAAATTTTTTGAATTGTTAAACACACGCTCTTTGAACCTAAACTTAATTTTATACTATTTTGTTCATAACAGAACTTGAACCCATAAACTTGTGAGACACCAAGAACAACAGATACCGTTGGCTATAAACGAATAGCCATGACCTATATGCTTTAGTGAGCTATTTTGGAAATATTATGTGATCACAAATTAAATAAAAAAGTACATGTTACCGAATATTTGATAGGTTTTATAAATACATGACATAATTTATTTCTTTAAATTAATCCATACTTGCAAAAAATGGTCCACCAAGACAATAATATATCTGTCTGAAATCTGATTGAGGTCCACTGGTGGCCCATTTGTTTTTCTAATTTGACATTTTTTATAATATATTTAAGCTTGCTTATGAGTATTTATTATTATAAATATTTTGATTGATAAAGAAAGATATATATTTTTATTAATAAAAGACATGGTAATGATCAAGATTTATACACATACATAATTTATTTGTAATAACATATGTGTCAATTTTCATTTATTAATATAAATTTAAATGAAATTCAAGTTTTGTTTTGTTTTTTAGTAAATAAAATGGGTAAAAACAAGAAAAGTTGTTAGTTTCTTCAAGTGAATGTGTTAAGATCATCCCATCCCTCTAAAGGTAGAAGGTTGAACTCTTGATATATTGTGAGTATGTGGCATTGATTTGATGTGTTTTAAAATCGTAATATGTAAGAATGTAAGGTATAGAGCAGGTTGTATTAAGGTGTTTCTTAATGTCATAGGTTCAAGTCTTCTAATGGATAAGGTGTAGATCTAGGAGTAGGTTAATATGTGTGAGAGTAAAATTTGCTATACAAGAAAAAAACCAAAAGAGGGGTTTGTATTAGGTATTAACAACACTCTAGTGAATTCATACAAGTTTTTGAGAACCTAAAAGTCATAATTGTTTGTTTACAGGACATAAAAATCAAAATTGTTTGTAAAAAGCGGTTAAAAGCATGAAATTTATTAGGAAGACGTAAGGATCAAACATTAACACATGTTTTTTAACTGCGAGTTATGTGTTTTATCGAATTTATGTTGACTATAAGATCACCAGAACTAATATTACTGTAATCATCATAAATAATCATTCTCTATTTATATATAGACAACACCAACATACTTTAGTTCAATATTACTGCAATCATCACAAGTCCTAGCTTACAAGCAAGGAATCATTTTGTGAAATGGTCATTGAAAATGACAATGAGATAAAGGTTGATTGTGGGGATAGCCTGCAGTTTTTAATATTAATTATCTTTTTCACATGTTTTTTAAATTAATTAAAAATTTGAACTCTAAGTTGTATACTTCTCCAGTGAATTACAAAGGATATACCAATTCCTTGATCCTTTCAAGAACAAATAATTTGTAGTGCATGAGTTAACATAACTTGTTCAAATCTTAACTTATCTTTTCTTTAAGATCAACATAACACACACTTTAACATACTCTTAAATCTGTATCTTTTGTTCATAACCATAAAAAGTACTTTTCCAACACCATGGTACCACTGGGCCATGAGTCATTTGGTAATCTTGACTTATATATAATATTTATGTTACCCGAAATTCAATTATCAAAAGAAAAACAAATTTGAAACCAAGAATCCATATTTGATTGACCCAAATAGTGGCCCAATTAGCCTAAAGAAGAGGTTAGAGTACATCAACTGTGGGCCCTCATGTGGTATGATGTCATGAAGATATGAAAATGTTCAAAATTTATAATGGCAAACATGTTTGTGCATGATAATATTTGTTGTGTCCAAATCATTACATGTGAAAAAAACCTATAGATACCATGAAACATAAGGTTTATGCGACTTACCATAAGTTCGGAGTCAAGAAGATCAAATAGAAATTGACCCCGAAAAAAAAAATAGTAAAGTAGTATATGAAATTCGAAAATGTAAACCTTATAAGAATACTATTAATAATCTTTAGTGGCAAGAATTATGAATCCTATTTTGTCTTGTATTCTCGTAAAATCTTGGAGCTTGAGTGGTTTAGTCATGATGTGTGCTACTTGTTCTTGTGAACTACAATGTTGTAGTTTAATTGTTTCGACTCTCGTCAATTCCCTTAGGAAATGAAAGCGAACATCAATGTGTTTACTCCTCCAACGTCGATGTGGATTCTTTGACAATGTTATGGCTCCTTGCCATCTTTTTGTACAGTGTCTTGTTTACCCCTTTTTTCTTTTTCATCCATAGTTTATTTCTATGAATTATAGGGTCGTTCATTCAGAATCTTTGTAGATCTTTCGTGCATTTTTGAAACACCTCAATACCCTTGACTTTCTGTGTTACTTCAAACAAATTCATGTTCGAAAGACGGTCATTGCGACTTCGAGCTTAAAAGGGTTTGAAGTCCGTCACAAAATTATCTACATACTGTATGTAAATGAAATCATCCACGTACAAGCTCACTAGCAAGGTTATACTCTTATCAACTTTAGTGAATGAAGTAGGTTTGTACTCGCAAGTTTCAAATCAATGGCCGAGAAAATAGCCTGCAATGCAACTATACATGCCAGAGGGGCTTGCTTTAATCCATAAAATGCATGTTTTAGCTTGTAGAATTTTCTGTCTTCGCCTTCTTTTCAAATCCTAGTGGTTGTTCAACATAAAGTTGCTTAGTTGTTTCTTCATGCTAGAAGGTTGATCTTACGTCTAGGTTGATTTTACGTCTAATTGTTGAGTGTACGATCCATCATTAGCAACTACATTGATGACCGCTCGAATAGTTTCTATGCGTGCTACTGGAGCGAACACCCATGTGCAGTCTACTTGTATTCTCGAGTATAACCTCGTATCACCAATTGAGCCTTTTACTTATTGACATCTCCATTGTCATCGCGCTTAATTTTTAAAATCCACTTGACTCCAATCTTTTTAGCATCAGCTCAAACAACTCCCATGTGCCATTTCTTAAACTAGCTTCAATTTCTTCTTGCAAGGCTCTCCTCTATATAGAATTCTTTTCGGTTTCCTTTGAGCGTATATGATCATTTCATCCATGAATAGCGACTCAATTTTATCTTCAAATAGTTAGGATAGCTCATTACCTGACAAACTCTTCCACCCATCTTCCACCCATCTCGGCGAGACATGTTACCTTACGATAAGTTGTATCTCATGTTCACCAAGTTGTTGCGGAGCTGCATCATGTTTAACTTAACATAAGCTAACACTAAAATCCAGTTTACCAGATCAACAAACAAAAGCTATCTGTAGTTATTCAAAGAAAAATGATGAAGAATGCAACGAGTCGTTAATTAATTACTTAAAATTTTACGACTTGACTTCGCAATACGAAGTAAATACCTTACAAAAACGAATGTTTAGGAAGAACTTCCAAAATTGTATTATTATTTTTATTATAATCCAACCATTTTGAAAAAGATTCGTCATTGTCTATTAAGCTTAGCCGCCTCCTGAGCCGTATTTCTTGCCAAAAACGATGAGCTGGAGTTTATCATAACCAGAAAGAACGCCAGCACCAGCAATGGCACGAAGGATGTTGGCACCAGCACCTTTGAAGAGAGACTTTGCACCCTCGTTTTTCAGGATCTGAGAAAACGCATCTAATGAGCTTTTGTATTTGACAGCCTCACCAGACGTCATCATCATTCTTCTACGAACAGTATCAATTGGATACGATGCAAGTCCAGCACCATTCGTGATCACCCAACCAAGAGCAAAGCTAGCAAAAAAACTATCCTGAAAGGGATACAATAACCAAATTCAAAAAATGAACCTCGTGGATGCAGAAAAAAAAAAAACAAGTTAGAGGTGGTAGAAAGGAAGGCAAGTCGGGCAATGTTTAAAAAGATTATCTTTATAGTGTGGGTCGAAATATGTTGGGTCTGGTGGACCTGCACATTTGTACTTTTTCAGAAACAATTGAAATTTGTTAAGTGGTGGTAGAAGGGAAACCAAGTGGCTAACGGGTGAAAAAGGTTTAGATTGGAAGAATTTCGTTTCAAGTATGGCCAAAATAGTTCACGTAAGTTTGGGTCAAGACATGTTGGGTGAACCTGCATGTTTTTTTAGTACGTGTCAAAATAGGTAGGTTAGGCCGTTAGGGTCAGGTTGGGCAACAGGTCGAAAAGGGTCGGGCCAAGTGGGCAATGGGTCAAAAAGGTTCCAATTAAAACATATTTTTTTAATACGGGTAAAAAACCTTCACATATTTTAAATTTTTCTAAAAACAATTAATTTGTTAATTATGATTACATAAACATCACAATTACAATAATTGAAATAACCAAACTCTTTGAGAAAAACAAATTTAGAAGGTTGTATGCAATAAACTTTAAAAGTATTTAAGCAGATTCCAATACGTTTGACCTCTTTGGCTAAAATTTTTGACGGACTCATTTGAGATAAAACACAATCCAAATCGATAAGTAAACTAGTAAAAACATACCCACCCAAAGTCTCAACAAATCCAACCTGAAATCGAAAAATAGTTACCTGCATCTTTCCGGTAAGAACCACCGGCTTCAAAGAATCATACAATCCAAAATACAACCCACGATAGACAATGATTCCAACACACGAAATGTTAAATCCACGATATAGTCCAGCAATTCCATCTGAAGCTAGTGTTTTCTTATAAACGTCAATCAAACCATTAAACTGCCTCCCCCCTCCCTTCTTTGCAGCTTTAGCATCATTTGCCAAACGGGTTCTTGCATAATCAAGAGAGTACACAAATAAAAGCGAAGAAGCACCCGCTGCACCCCCAGATCCCAAGTTTCCAGCAAACCATTTCCAGTATCCATCTCTATCTTTCTTGAAGTTGAAAAGCCTCTTAAAGTAATCCTTGAAAGCAAAGTTCAAAGCCTGTATTTTATACAAACAAACAAACACATTTATATATTTAAAATAAGATACAATTATAACAAATTAGAAGTTAATCTAATAATTAACATTCTCGCCTGTGTTGGGAAGTAACGAATGACATTAGCAGTGTTTCCTCTCCATAAAGAAACAAACCCTTCATCTTTGATTGTGCGACCAAAACAATCACCAATACCTTTGTAAGGTTCTGATAATCTACCAGTTTTGATCATTTCATCCTGGTTTTGGATCAAAAGTTTGACACGTTCAATTGGGGCAGCGGCTGTTTTTGAGACAGCTGCAGAGACACCACCCATAAGGAAATCGATAGCAAATCCTTGAAGACCTTTCTCAGGTGGGGCTTGGATGCATATCGGGGTAGATTTTGGCACAATTAAGGAAAGTTCAGCTGATGGGTGGGTTGTTGGATACTGAAATACAGGATTTGAGTAGTTTCGGTATTGAAAATGCCTCTGAGAAAGACTCGAGTGATGTGAATGATCGATCGTCATGGCTTCCCTACATATGAAAACATATTTAGATGTAGTGGTTTTACCCAGCAACAATAAGCATACTCAAAAGATTATCAAATAGTCTTTTACTGGGGGGAAGTTTCTGAAATTCGAAACATTTCGACCTATACCAAGAGACAGATTCTTGTCATTTCTGGTAAATTTTAAAAACAGTGAACGTAAGTCTAAGAAGATGTTAAGTTGGCAAAACTTTTTGTTCCCTGTGACATTAGAAATGATTGTTCACAAGCTGGTATTTCTGGCATATTTATGCTATAAAGACATATAAAGTTAATGAACAGAGTCGGCGGTTAGGAAGATTCTTGTAACAATTTTAATCCAAGGCAACTAAATCTCTTTCTGGGTCAAAATAATAGCAATTTGAAGAAAATGTTTACAACTATTTGTTTGGTAGCAATGTTGACCAAAAAGAACCAAGACTAAAAAGCTTCCCCCAAACACAAGCTATCAAAGTTTATATGATTGATTCATAAAATAACTTTATCAATGCATTAACAATTTAATGACTTCATTAGACCTGAGATGTCTTGATCAGTGATGATACAATCAAAACCACTATAATTTTAATATCGGATCTCACTACTTTTTAAGTCTAAACATCTGTCACACGGTCTGACATCCCCTCACTCTAAGACCTTGGTGTAAACCCATCTTTCATTGCCAAGTCAGACAGTCAGTGCCACATCATTCCCTCTTCCATCTTATTCTTATTTTCCATCTTTCTTACCCTTTATCTTTATCCTATTTCGTGTGTGTAAGAGAGATAAAGTCATAAAGAGAAAGTGTCTGAGAGAGACAGAGAGAGGAAAAGGAAGGGAAGAAGAGTTCGGGTGTGGGGAGCCGATGCGAGAAAGGTTGGAGGGAAAGGGGTGTACAGGGTGTTCTTTCAGCAAGTAAGAAGGCAACTTCAGACCCGCTACCAAGAGGGAGACGTTTACCTCTCGGCCTAAGGGGGTCTTCCTCCATAACACCGTCAAATCGTGCAACGTCAGCATGTTTCCTCATGAAATATCCATTGCATTAAATCCTTCTTCCATCACACAATCACATTCTCTTACCAACTCCCTTTTATACACACATAATCAAAAAGAAAAGGAAACACGCCTTTTTCAGCATGAGCCACCAATCCGGTATGTCACGCTGGCACCTCCACCGGACCCTATTTACTCCCCCATAACACTAGTTTTGTTTTACCATAGTCCACAACCAAAAAGAAAAAGAAACACGTCTTTTTCGGCATGAGTCGCTTCACACAGATGAGGTCACGCTGGCACCTCCAACGGACCCCTATGGCCTATGTACTCGCCCATCACGCTAGTTTTGTTTTAACACAACGGCACAATGGGTCTCTAAGATGGTGTTCCGTTTCGAAGTAAGAACAGGAGAGGAGAGAGAGATGATTATTCTAAAAGATTATTAGTTTTACATGTTGACATTGATATTAAAATTATCAGAAATAATAACCACAGCCTTGGGAAAGTGGTTAGAAGGTTATCACACGCTACACATAATCGTATTTATGACGGGTGATTAAAATATCATCAGCATCTAATAACTCATTAAACACGGGTTGTTTTTAACAAAATCTTGAAATTATTATTTAAAAGTAAGAAAACAGAATATTGTCGCTGCACATTTGAAATATAATAAAGGCCACTTCTATCATAGGTTTTATACCCATATTTTAATCAAAATCCACCAACTGGCAACATGAGTGTATCTGGTTGGGGGTTTATAAAGATCTTCCCTCTTACACACACTCCTTACTCTTTCTCTTTCATTTATTATTTAAAAATATTTAAATTCCTCCTTTTCAAACGGAGCCTCTCATGTTTGGTCAAATATATATCATATTCTTTCATAAACATGAGCGAAGACCCACAAAGAAACCTATTTTGCCTCGTGAGAGGATTTTAACCCATTTCAAACATTAACAAGCTATGCTAAACGCACCCATTTCATTTCTCCAAATAAACACGTACATTTTCCATAGATCAAAGAATAAGTGAGCATAAAATTCGACAAATATCTTAAATTAATCAAGAAAACAATTCTAAAACGCAACCGACAAAGTTTGCGCAAACCAAGAACAACAACAACCCAGATCTGCTAAATCTAAACATGCAATTTATAAATTACTGAAAAAGGCCGGGAAAGAGAAACTAAACGCATAATTAGGCTTAAACAACAGAATTACACATTAGTATCAACATTTGAGCATAAAAAAGAAACAAATTAGTAGAATTCAGGCTCGATCCAACAAAATCAACTATAACTACATCCAAATGAAGAAAAACAGACGGCTATTACACTGATCTAACAGCTAGAAACGATGAAAATTGAGATTAAATAAAATGAAAAATAAAGAAGCAAAAGGAGCATGTACGGAGAGATGAAAACGATACCTTTCTAGCGAGAGAGAAGCGAAATTCGCGTATCCAGAAAAGTGGCGAAATGGATGGAGGAGATGACAAGTTGCGAAGAAGGGTTTATGAAAGGGGAAATTGCTATAACGAAGCTCCTAAACCAGAAATTAGGCAAATTACGTGTAAATACTGAATTGTTAAATTATTTAATTTAATTATTATAATTTAGAAGATTTGTAAAAATGATATCATATAGAAATGTAAATTTCATAGAGATCAATTATGACTTTTATGTTTTTATATACTTATTTTTTTTAACTATATATTCGAAGGTATTATGGTTTAGTTATAGATTTTTTGTTATGTATGGCAAATACGTGTTTTCACAAATCGTCTATGTTTATTGTTTCTTTTTTCAAAGTACTTTGTACGCAACAATGATTTGTTATACATAACAATTATGATATTTATGTTCTCACTAACTTATTATCAATTTTTTTATTTACATGTTCAAGTGTATAATTGTCTAACTAAACACTTTTTGTTGCCTGTAAAAAAAACTATTTTTGTATACAAATCACCTCTGTTTCTATTTTAGCCGATGATCTATATTGCTAACACCAACCTAGTGATACTATACTCGTCAAATGGCTCTTGGGGTTCAGGTCCCATTATGAACGTAATTGTAGTTTAGGGGGTGTGTAGTTGTTCAAAAAACAAGTACTGCTATATAAACATTTCACTTCAAAATGTAAATATTAAAATAACTATAACGCCTTTAATTTATGAGACATGTGAGCACTTAAATTCGATGTTGCTAGTAAGACACATAATTTTTCTTTTTTACTACATAAACTACCATCAATATGAATATATAATTAGAGGTGAACAAGAAAAACCGAAACCGAACCAATGTAGAAACCAAAGGTTTTAGTTTCTAAAATTTTAGAAACCGATTTTTCCGGTTTGGTTTGGTTTTATGTTTCATAAACGAACTGAACCGAACATATCCAAAACCTAACCCAACCAATATGTTATACTATTAGGTATTGTAACTTTGTATTGCTTACAAGGGCAATATAGTACTATTCCTTGTGAAAAACTTATAGCTCATCTTCTTTCCAATTGCCCTGACTTGCCGCCCCCTATTTCAGTCTTCCAATTTCCAAATTTCAATTTTATCAACTCTCAGTTCGAAAATCGTCGTCGCTGCAGCTATTGATCACCTCCCACACCAAATGACCACGTTGACTCCCACACCAAACTGCCGCTGCTATGATCGACTCCCACTAGAAATCACAGGCTCACAGCTGCCATTGATCTTCCCTGGTCTATTCTATCTATTTGTAACTTAATTACAACATCAAGTTCTACGGTAAGGTTATTGTTGTTTGTGTATGTTTGTGCAACTGATGTTGTTCATAATTATTTAGTTTAGCTTCAGTCATCTCGTCGTTTGATATTTTGGTTCTCATTTATGATGGGTTCTCATAGTTTAAACTAGAAAAGTCCTGCAACACTTTTTTTGTTACACAACTTGTGCACTTATGTTTATCAAATTGTGAACTAGAAGTTTGGAACACATTTGTTTATTCTAAACCAAATACATTGTAGTCTAAATGAAAAAAATATGCTACAACATTTTTTAATACCTCGTACACTTATATATATCTAACCATGGACTAGAACAAATTTAGGTTAGTATAAACCAAATACTTTATAGTCTAAAGTCTAAACCAAAAGGTCGTTCAACAAATTTGCTACCCCAATTTGTTAAAACCAAAAATCTAGAAAACCGAAAACCGAATGGTTTTTATTTTGTTTTTCTTAAAATCCAAATTTTCGATTTGATTTCGATTTTACCTAAAACAGAACCAAACCGGACGGAGAACACCCATATATATAATTTCTATAAATCAAAGGAATAAAAGTAAATCTATATTAAATATAACAATTAAGTTTTTGAAATAAATACTAACTTTTCTTTTACAATTTACTAACAAGAATGACAAATAGTTCCTTCTGTCCATTTATAAATCTTTATATGGGTGATTTATAATGATTATCTATAGTACATTATAATACATTAAACACTTTTTTTCTATTTTACTTAATCTTTTAAAATTTCAACAATCGAAAATACTAATATACCCCTCAAAGAACTTAACCCACCCACTAACACAATTCCTCACCTATATCCACACAATTTTCAAGACTAAACAATTTTTCTCTATCCTTTTTATAAATTAAGATTAAATCTTTGAAATTTATTTTAAAAATCAACAAAAATATGATGAGAAAAAGGGAAATAAATAAAAACGACATGTTATCGGGTAGAAATTATTCTTCAATATAGCATTACGCGGGTATCATGCTAGTGTTTATATATGCATGCATCTTTGTACAAAGTTGTTTTATGTAATACAATCATAAGCAATTTATATTATATGAATGCACAAACAAAGTAAAACCAATAAAAACCTTTAAGAGATTACACAACTCCTATCAAGTTATATAGGAATCTCCTCAAACAAGGAACAACACTAATTATACCAATTCAGCCTTCTACATAATTCCTCCTAGATTACCTGACTTTGAGTTAAATTGTAACACATTAAAATGGGTCTAGTTATACACCGTGCTTGTAAGATTGTATTCTTGATAAATAAATAAAATTTTGAGTTTGAAAGTATATTATATGTCATTTTGAATAATTATGTGTTAGAATAGCACTACTTGTTTATATGTTCTATGTGGTGATTATTGGTTATGTCAGTACTCACTTGCTTTTATAGCTAACTTCTTTATAGTTTGTATGTTTTTGTATATGTTTATACTTTATTTTGTCGGAGGTTACTTTATGTGAAACTGGGACACTTATTGTCCATTAACAAATATGATTGTTGGTCTATATTGATGTTGATAACACGCGTTTGTAAACTTGAATCCCGTTGGGTTAATTAAAGGAAGAAATGCTAAGATAAGATTTCCGTTGTTTTATTTTAAAAAGCTAAAATTTAACTCGAAAATTCTTGATTTTTCATTATCTTTTTCCTACTCACCTAACCATCTCTCATTTCTTTTATAGTTACAGGTCTCATATACATTCAAAAATTCTACAAACTCCCTTCATCTATTTAACTTGATTCTTACTATTGCCAGTAGAGTCATTATCTTTCTAAAAAGTAATCTACACACAAATCTAATTTCTTGATTTTGGTTCTATATGACATGAAGAATGTACTCAAATTTTAGCGAGGATTTAAAAGCTTAGGGGGAGTTTGGCTTGCGGATATTTGCTAATGGGATTTGTATTCTTTATAAGATTTACATTTGGCAGGATCCTGGGGTTTTAAAAATTAAAAGTGGGTGTGTGTGTGGAGGGAAATTACGTAAATAATAGAAATCCTTTGAACAAGATTTAAAATTCTTCGAATATCCCTTACATAAAATCCCTCAAACATAACATTTTTTAGAAATCATTGCATTTTAAATCATTTCTGTATTTACGAGCCAAACGCATGATTTCTTGTGATTGAAATGGCAAATACTTACGAAATGAGCGAGACAAACACCCGCTTATTCCTTTTGGGTTGACTTCATTGGAATTTCAACCAATGACATGATTACCTTATGAAAGCATGTGTTTATTAAATTGCATGTTTAGTGTTCGATAAAATAACTAAATGATATTATTGTGTGTTATTCTGAATGTTAGTGGATTTTTTTTATAACTTAAGTCTTATTATTTTTCATATGCATTACTCAAATTGTGATGCACAACTTTCACAAGGTGTAAACCATTAATCATGAAAAGTTATATCTTAGTTACACAACATCCTTTTGCGAAGATTAAAACATCCATATAAAGAGGGCATTAAAGAGATAAAAGTATGAGATATGGATCCAAGTTGAATACCATATGAGCTAAGGGAAAAAATAATTTCGCTGCCCAAAAACATAACTTCGCAGTTTAAAAAAATTTGAGTTAGGGGAAAATTAATTAAAATAATATACAAATTGATTCCCATATAAGCAAGAGATCCATGCTAAATTCAAGAGTTAACCTCAAGGTTTAGGAGAGTTTTAGGAGACAAAAGTATCCAACAAAAAGCATCTCCAATTCAAGCCAACAATCAACATTCTGTCAAGCTCTACATTCAACATAGCAAACTAACAAACAACTTTTTGATGATTCAAACAAGAATCAAGTATAAACATAAATAAAAACCTAACAATATTTTAGTATAAAAAATAAAACTAATAAACATGTTATTATACCCATTTGTTGATTTTAACCTCCTATAGCAGTCATTTGCTTCCCCCTCAATCTTCACGTCTAACACTTATGAAGTGGAATTTTGTAATCGAAGTTCTCCATAAATGCTTAATTCAAAGTAATGATTTTTTAGTCTATGGAAAACGAATCGACTTGTCTATAAATTAAAGCAAAAAGGAACAACTAAAAACGAGTTTAAAATGTGTCAAATCACCAAAAGAATAGTAAGGGTGCTAAATGTGTTTGGTTTATGAAATACCCAAATTTAATTAGTGATTTTTTCGCCGAGACTTGATGAAAATTCTTTAACTTGGTGTATTTTTAAAGGTAAAACTATCAAATATTAAGCAAAAGAATAGTAAGGGTGCTAAATGTGTTCAGTTTATAGATCACTGATATGTACTGAATTATACATATTCATTATAATGGATTTCCCGCATTTTGGCACATTTATTAGCAGATTTACGCGGTTTGATACATAATATCATATAAATCTGTTTTGTAGGCCCAAAATGATGACTTGATGATAAAAGAAGCTAAAACGGAAGAAAACTGTTTAAGATATCAAGTCTCGCGAGAAACTATGCAAGGCACACCCTAAGGCATGCCCATGCCCCAAAAGCACGCCTAAGGCACGACCGTGCCCTAGGCTATGCCTCTCAAAGGACAAGGACAAGGACAAGGCTCCGGTCGTGCCTTTTGTCTTTATTTCGGGTATGGTATAATCTCTCTTTTTTGATTATGTTGAATCCGATTATTTGTATGATTTGGGTTTGTTTTTAGGAACTATGAGTTGTATACTTTGATTCATTTGGATTAGACATGTTCTAGTTG
>JAUEJL010069176.1:0-16904 GCA_032274825.1 Drosophyllum lusitanicum | reverse complement strand
AGCATAAAAACAGTTCCATACATGTTAAATCTTAATAACAAACATATGTTTACCTTTGTGTGAATTCAAATCACCAATCCTTGTTACTTCAAGAAAACCGAGAACAAGAGGCAACGAGAGAGAGAAATCCGAGAATTCTGAGTGTTTGTGTGTTTGCCTGCTTTGACCACATTAACTATTACACATATATATATTTTCATAAGCCTCTGGATTTCTTCTTATTCCTTTTCTTTTAACTAACTTTCAATACATATACATATATACACAAAACATATATATATACACAAAACATATATATATATACAATTAACTCTTCTCATTAATATGATTAACGTATAACTTGGATTTCTTTACATAATTACTAACTTAAACATACTTAGGTACTATTAACAGCTAGACCCAAATCGAGGATGTTACAGTTAGTCACTAGTTGTAGTGATGGAACTTGAGTAATTCTTTTAGGGGGACCAAAAGAATTATAACATTTTAGTTGTCACCTTTTTTGTGTGTGTAAAATTTTCGTACAATAAAAGCATGACTAATTTACTACTAGAATCAACGCATACAATTAAATAAATCTAGAGTTTATGTATTTATATAATTATAATGAGAGAAACTAATTAAAGAAGAATACAAAAAATTAATAAAAATAACCTTTTAATTATTTATGTTGTTGGAAAATGTAAATTGAAAAGGCGTCTATCTGTTTTCTTTTCTACCTCGAACCCGCTGCCCATCAAAAAGGTCATAAGCATTTCTTTTACTTTTTTCTATTTAGTCTCTTTCACTTCTCCGTTAAAGTTCCCTTAGCTCATTCTCTCTCTTATCTTCACACATGGTGGTCGGCGGGCGCATTCAAAAGGGAAGCTATGGTCGTTCATTGACGGTCGGGAGGCGCTTGTAGCCGATGATTATTACAGTCGATGCCATGATGGAAGGAAAAGGGGTTAGAAGGTGAATTAGGGTTTTTTCATAATAAAATTGTAATATACTAATATGCGTATATACATACTTACTAGGTCCTTGCCGGTCTATATCGCCGGAGCTTTGAAGCTCATAGAGAGAGAAAGAGTGAGATGTGGATACGTATCTGGGTTTTGATACCGTGGAAAGCGATCGACTACAAGAAGGTACTCGGATGTAACGTCCTAAAGTTTAAAAGTATTTATGACTAAGTATTATTAATGATAAGAGGTGTTTATGAACTAGAGTGGTGAAAACCGCCAAAATAAAAGTTGATAAATTGAGGGGTTGTTTAGCCATTTGATGATAGTTGTGTATATATAAGCAAATGTGTGAGTTGATTCATAGATAACACAACATACATACATACGTGAAAGTAGCAAGTCATATTTTGTTGATCTTTGAGCAAGAAAACAGCAAGTATAAGTCTTCTATATCAGTAAATCCAGCATCTAAAGCAAGAGGTTGCTTTGTTTATTTAGTTTTGATGTTTCTAATGGGTAAAAGTGTGTAACGTCCCAAAATTTTATTTTATTTTTTGCAATAAATACGAATTAAAAGTCACACCGAAGTAAATACTGTAAATGTTAATTACATCCCGAGAAATGTTAAATCTAAATTCTTGAATGCGTACATTAGTGACAGTTTAAAATATAACGGAGATTGAAATTTGTCTAAATACGCCGTGGAAGCAAGTTGAGGATGAGCTATCAAGTACGACCTGGAGCCCCGCCGTAGTCATCACCCCGAAAAGATATTTAAACAACAACCATAAGCGCAAGGCTTAGCGAACACTTTACATACAACTAAACCAAACGTCACATTAACAACTTGTTTCGCATAAGCAACATCAATAGATGGTCCCTCATTCCCGCTACCATAGTAGACGGTCCCACATTCCCGTCACCAAAGTGAACGGTCTCATCGTTCCCGTCACCGAAATGAACGGTCTCATCATTCCCGTCACTCAAGTGAACGGTTCCATTGTTAAGCAAGGCATATCATATCATTTAACACGTACCACAAGTTATAGTCACATATATCAACAGTCTAGATTGTAAGTAAGAGTACTCACATATTCGTAGCTCGGTTACGTGATAACAATTTAGCAGTTCACTCGTGCTTACCAGTAAATCGGTAGTCACCTACGACATATCTCTTACAAATCAATACTGGGTACAAGTTCTTTACTTATTCTGTACAATTATTAAGGCCCCGAGTCGGACCTCACTTGTAGGCTTCATAAGTCGGACCTCATGCCAAGTGCATAAGTCAGATCACACATATAGCTATTAAGTCGGACCATGATAACTCTTAAAAGTCGGACCATGTTAAAAACAAAGTCGGACCATACCTCAATTTCCAAAAGTCAGACCAAGTCATTAAGTTGGGCCAAGTGGCCAAAGTCGGACCAAGTCATTAAGTCGGACCAAGTGGCCAAAGTCGGACCACTTCATCTTGGTCGGACCAAGCAAGTTGCACAAACAGGTATACCTTTCAGTCCAAAAACAGGGTTTTCTAATTTCTCAAAACACAACTAAAATGCATTTTTTCAATTACAACTGGTTTCTCCACTCATTTAAGCAACCCCTTTAAAGATAAATTTATATTTTATCAAGTATTAAAGGATTTAGCTTCACTCTTTTTCCTGTTTTCTCTAGTTCATGCTAAAACCCCAAAAACCCAGTTGTCAACTATTAAATCATCCCTTAAACAGATTAGATTGATACCCACAAGATCATAATGAAGTAAGAAACATTACCTGATGACTTTCTTAACAATTTCTTATGTTCCAAGCTGATTCTCGATCCTTTCCTTCACTGTTCTTCGAGAGTGATACACACACAAACACACACTGATTTTGAAGTAACGGAACAGTAGAAGTAGCCCCTGGGGGCTGCACCCTAATTCCATATATATACACATCTATCTTACAAGGCTTGAGCCCAAAACAACCACTCAAGCCCACCAAGTAATCAACCCCATATTCACCTTATTTAGTTAATAATTACCATCCAAGCCCAAATGGCTAACTAACTCAAAAGTAACTCGTAGCTTCAATTTAATCAAGATAATAACAACCGTTACCCATAAAATATTCTTTTATTAAATTCGGAAATTTCGGATATTACAAAGTGATTCAAAGTTTGAATCAAAGGTCAAGAGTGTTTGATGTTGTTATATGTATGTTATAAGGTGTTTGGGGTGTGGAGAAACACTTTTGTACAGTTAAAATCAAATAAAAATGGATTTGGTGAACAAGAACAGTAGTTGTGCTCTTCACAGAATTGCAGGTCATTCGTGTACATGGCGTGTGTAGGGGTACACGGCCCGTGTACATGTTTTCAAATGGTGATAGACCATGTAGCTAACATGGTCGTGTTTGGTAAAGGTAACACAACCCGTGTACGGGTACACGGCTCGTGTAGCCACTTATGTTGGCCAGAACAGTGACCGAACTTGGTTGAGATGGTTGACAGGAATTCGGTCGTGTCATGTGGGGTACACGGCCCGTGTAGTCCTCTTTGCAGCACAGTTTGATTAGTTTGTGATATTTAGCTTATTCTTTGGTATAGCAAGGTGTTTGGATACTCGACATAACACTTTACTTGATTAGCATAGTAATCAGATATGAGGTGAGTTTACTCTTTCTCTTCTATGAACAGCATGTGAGTAGCTATGATATATATATATATATATATATCAATTGTATGATATCCTTGTTATGTGAGATAGCTAATTACCTATGATGTTTATATATTGTACAGCAGTGGTGTATAACTATGCACTAGAACAGTAACAAGGTGTACAGCTACGCAAGTGGTGTAGCTGTGCGTAGCTGTATACCAGAACAGTGTTAAGGGGTATGGTTACGCCGATGGTGTAGCTATACTCCAATACAATGACAGTTTATACAGCTTTGCAGGTGTTATAGTTTGGAGGCAAGACATTCTGTGGAGACTTTATCCCTGTTGTATGATTATTTGTTTTCAGTTAGTATGCTCACTAAATGTTAGCTTATGTTTCAGTATTGTGTTTTGCAGGTGACTCGGGTTTGTGTTTTACGCCGATGGGTAAGGCCCTAGCTCCGTAATCTGTTGGATAGCTCTTGGTGTTTTAAAGAGGAAACTTTTAACACCTATTTTGAAACTTGTTAGCATTTGCGTATATAAGAACATGTGTTTTGGTAAACTCTGATGTTTTGTAATGTTAACTAGTAAACAGTATGTTTTTAAGTAAAACTGGAAATGCGGTGTTACATCGGATGGCGGCGGTAGATTGGTGGTCGACGGCGAGCGAGTCTACGATGAGGAAGCTAACAATTAGTGATGATGTGATTTACTTTGAGAGAGAATGTAGTGAAATGGATCTGAAATTTGTGATAAGTGTAAAGGATGGAGTGATAAAATGTTACTTATACCATTTGATTTAAAATAAAATAAAATAGACATAAATATAAATGATCGATTCAGAATGGTTATCGTACGAATAATAATTTTCGTTTCTCGTGGTTCTCGTATAAATAATAATTTTCGTTTGAACTGATATATATATATATATATATATATGTGTGTGTGTGTGTGTGTGTAGGTTCTCTAATTTTTTATATATATTATATACTACATGACTTTTTATTGTTGTACAAGGTACAAACTGTGAATATAAATAATTCACCAGCATGATACAAGTTTTTAATCATATTATCCTTATTTTTGGTTATAATAATTCATTTTATTCAACACTTTTTTGGGTATTTTCATAAAATTAAGATTGTATTCGAAAAAATACTTTTAAAGAGCACAAAAGTCTCGGAGCAAATTAAAAGTTTGAAAGTCGTCTAAAAAAGGTTTTAAAGACGAGTGTCAGTTCCGTCATTGAAACCCGTCTCCAAAAATATTTGATAATAACTAATGGTTACTTTTAAAGACCATTTTGTCATGACAACAAACCCCGACTTTCATCATGTTGCACTAATTTTAACAAATGATAAACCAACACAAAACGATATAATGTCATAAAACAATCAACGAATGTTCAAAGTTTAGTGTGTAATACTTAGTTGTAAAACTAACTAATCATCCTCTAATTAATATTCTAAGTTGTTAAACTAACTAATCATCGAATGAATATTCCTCATCGTCGTCATCATCATCATCCTAGGATTGTTGTGATGCTGGATTTTCCTTATAAGCAATGTAGTTAAATGCGGGGGCTGATGTTGATAGAAACGGTGGTAATGTGGCGATATAATTAGGATTAAAAATCATACTTGAGAAATATATAGCCAAGTCTTGGTATTGTTTGTGCTCTTGTTCTTTGTGATGACGTTCCCAAGCTTCTTTCGTAGTGCGTATAATTAATATCTTGTATCATCGATCTCACTTGAAGTTGATACCTAAGTGGTAGACGAGGAAGGAAAATCCGATTGACGCTTTAACTCTCGTTCCGGTATGATGTTAATGTTGTGATACCAAGCCGTTCACCGAACACCTTCTTGAAGTTTTCATGCTCGACATTAGATGATGACGATGCGTTTTGAGTTTGAATTTTCAACTCCGCAACCAACGTCTACTAATTTTTTAATAAGTATGGTTAGCAACACAAACTTTCAATTCACAAATTTATCTAACTTAAACAATTACTTACCTAAGCTAATTCATTAAAGCTTAAATGATTATGTTACTCTATTCTCCTTTCCTTCACATTCTTTGGTTTTCAAAAAAACAAGAGAAGGAAGAAATTAAGTTCCAAGTGTTTACGTATTGCAAGGCATACTCTAGCAATGTATATAATTCAAGTGAGTGTGGTGGATTACCTATGTATAGCATTTCACAAAGTTCTCTTGTTGAAGTAAAATTTCGATCAACAGACCGTCTTTTAAGTAACCGGATGTTGTTTGCCGTTCAAAAAAAAGGTTAAATACGTTTCGAACACGTCAAATATGTTGGATCAATGGTTAGGGACTCTAATCAATGAATTGTTGATTGATTTTTTATTCTTCTACTATGCATAATAAAAATAGTTTTGGAAACCAAATTATTAAAACCTTATATGGGTTTTGAATTCTCTAAAATTTATTTTCTCCTCTTTTTTTGAATAAGACTGAAAAGGGAACAGCTGAACAAGGATCAGTTTTTGTTTCCCTTTTGCGCTGCAATGGGCTTGGCCTATTTGCTTATCAGTCAATAGCTTATTGGGTTTTGCTTATGAGTCAGCAGGTTTGGGCTTAGGCCCAAATATACAAACACTTCATGGGTAAAATCAAAGTGACCTCTTTTGTTAGAGTTGTGAGAAAGCAAAAAGGAAAATAAATCTTGTTTCTATGGTCTAAAATCTAATCTAAATTACTAGTAAAGGCATTTAGGCTTCCACCTATTGGATCTTGCTATTAGAGGGAGTAAGCCCAAATAAAAGAATAGTTATAGACTTCTAGTTAAAATATTGTTGGTTATTTAAGAGTCGGTTATTTAAAATTTCTATAGTTAAATTATAAAAATATATGGTTTAAATGTATATAAGATAAGGTTTGTTTTAATTAAGGTTATTAAGATATTTTTAATGTTATTATGGAAGCAAAAATTAAAATTATTGACCTATAATTTGAAGTTATGTTTTTATAAATGTTTATGGATGGTTTTGCATGTTTTTCCATGTAACCATACAAATTAATACGTCAATGTTTAAAATTAACTTTTGGCTTTAATTTATTATAATCAAAGTTGAGATGTGAAATGCCTAATTGAGAATAAATAGACCATGTAGTGTGTTTATTATTTATATAGGTGTGATGGTTTGTGTTATTAATCTTTGTATTACGTGTTCTTGTCAATAATTTTAACTTTATATTGATTTATTTTTAACAAGTAAAAACAAATTATCGTCACATTAGTGAAACCGGTGTCACATAAGCATGTGGCTTGTTATAGTAGATTTGATACATTAAATGATAAAATTTGAAATTCTACTACATTAACTGGTATGTTTGAATTTTGATACGCACAATAACAAAAAGTATAAGACAAATATATTTTAGAAAAACTAGGAAAAATAAAGATCAATACAATACGTGTAGTTCTTATGACGTTAATGTTGTTATTAATATATAGTTCAAAACTAACAATGACCCCTTACCTTATTTAATCATCTTATTATTTTCTTATTAATAATATTGAAGTCCAAATATAATTTCATTAAAAATATAAGATATCTAATAAAAATCTAAATATCAAATAATAGGAGATGATGATTCTAATCTTTATATGTCACAAGAAATAGTATTCTTGTTTAAAACATTTCATAACGAATACAGAGTTTCATTATACAGTTAAATATTCAACACTAGCATTTTAAATAAAGTTTATAGTCTGTTTTTTTAATATAGATGTATGTGTGATACATCGATTAGTTTTTAAAAGAGTTAATTTCATTAATGGTCCTTTAACTAACCACGAATTGCAAGTTTGATCCTTTTCTAACGGATTCTGTTAGTCAATACCATTAAATCAAGTGGTCAAGAGAGTATTTAAGTCTTTTTATCTATTTTTTATTTTTAATTGATTTTTAATATTTTATAATATTTATTCTTTTTTTTAGAATAAAAAACTGAAATTAATCTTTTTTTTCAGTGTGTGACTCTATTCTTAGTACTCTACCACCAGTCCACCACCATTCCTTGTTTCATTCTATCACCGGCACACCACCACCAACGCCGCACCACCACCACCGCCGCACCATCTCACACTCTCTCTTCCTCTGATCGATAAACACCACACAACCATCTGAACACAGCCCTCGCCGGAAATCACCATCATCTGAACACATACCAAGATCAAACACTTGAAACCCTCGCCGGAAATCTCAAAAACCATCGCAAAAACTCGAAAACAAGAAACCCTAAATATCATCGCCGTTTACTACCACTCCCGCCCCACCAAAAACTCGAAAACCAGAAACCCTCACCGGAATCTCACACACACCGACACACACACACTATGAAAACCCTAGCGCTGTGTTCCCGAGTTTTAGATATGAAAGAAAAGAATAGAAACGAAAATTAAGGAGAGAAAAGAAAAGAAGAGAGATGATAATAGTTTTAGTCTTTCGCGTTCCCAAGTTTGAAAGAAAAGAAAAGAAGAGAAAGGGTATTGTTTTTATTTTGTGTTCCCGAGTTGGATAGAAAGGGGGAAAACGAGTTATATTACAATATTACCCTTATTTTATAAAATTATTAGTTATCGTTAAGGTAATTTGGTCACCAATGAAAAATCATAAAACTTTTCCTTTTCTTTCCATCAAAATCTTCCCACTTTTGGGAGTAAAGTTTAGAAGGAAAAGTTAATGAAATTTTCCTTCCAAACCCTTTTTCTTATCTCCTTAAAAAAACTCTGGAACACAAATTTTTTTAATTCTTTCTTCTTTCCTTCTAAATCATTTCTTTTCTTCCCAAAATAAAATTGTGGAACACAGCGTAGATCTGCAATCACGCACACATACCGACACTTACCAGTGGTGGTGATGGTGATGGTGGCAGATGATGGTGGTGACGGGAAGTGGCCTGAAAAGATGGCGGTGGCAGTGGCGATGCTTAAGGCCAGTGGTGGTTAGGGCAGAGAGAGAGATTGAGGGAGTGACACACCCCGATACTCACCGATGGTGGCGATGGTGATGGTGACACACGATGGTGGTGACGGGAAGCATTTAAGGATGGATGGAAAGAGAGGGATAGAGTGACAAAGAGAGTCAAAGAAGATGATGAGACTTAACTGCTCAAGTGTGATAGAGGTAGAAAAAGGGTGTGGGGTGGGTGGGAATGATGATGATAATTATTTTATTAATAATAAATAAATAAATAAAGAGAAAGGTAAAAATGTCAATTTACATAAGTTAATAGACCTCATTAACAGAATCCGTCAGAAAGGATTGTCCTTGCAACAAAATGATAGTTTAAGTATCAAATTTGCAACTTTTTTCAAAAAAAGGACTAAACTTACAATTTATGGTTAGTTAAATGACCATTTATGAAGTTAACTCTTTATCAATTTCAGTGGATACGTATATATTTAAAAAATAGATTGTTTATGTAATTAAAAAGGAGCTTTGTATATTTTTTTATATTTGTTTTTAATAGATGTGTATCATCCTTTTTTTAAACAGATATTCTCATAAGTATATTTGTAACTCACTATCGTTTTTTATTCTAACTCCATAAGTCTAGTGTTTTAAAATGCAGGTATTTAGTTGACCGGATATGACAAGTGGATCATTATTTGACCCATTCAACCACCGGGTTAACCTGGTTATATACACACACATACATATAGAAATACACATACATACACACATATGTGAATGTATGTATGTATGCATATCTATGTATGTACATACATACACATACATACACACAAACACATACATATCAAGTTACGGCTTTTGTTAGTTTTGTTGATATCTCATATCCTTATGCACTTATTCACTTAATTATCATATAAAAAATAAAGAACCTTAAAACTGGGTGTTTAAAATTGAGTTGGTTTCGATAATTGTACTAGAATGTATGAATTTTCACGTGTTTATTAAAAAAATTTACATTGTAACATGACATTCTTTCAAACAGTTTCTTAGGTTCAAAAAACAAACAATCTTTTTGGTTTAGACTACAAACATTTAGTCCACATCTTTTTTTGTATACACGAAAATAGATGGAAACAAATATCATACATTTTATTTCTGAAAAACAAACGACACCTAACTTATTTTGTGCTTCATTCAAATATCTTCTGATGTTTTTATTCAATTTTTTTGAGTTTTAATTAGTTTGGTTCTTGTGTTAATTAAGTACGAATATCAGTTTATTGTTAGAGGGTTTACTTTACATGTCAATTTAATAACAAGTTTAGTGTATAATTGATTATTATTTATTAAGCACTAGGATAAGATGTCGTTTGTAATTTAAGATGTTTTGTCTGGATTAGAATATCACGTCTGAATAATAAGGTGTATATTTAATATCTAAATCTTAGTCATATTTAATTATTTTTATAAAGGTTTGAATGTTTGTAAATATATATTTAATCATATTTGCATCACGAGATTTTTAATGCAATCAAAACTATAAAGCAACAAAGGGCTTGAAATACTTATTAAGGCGTAGAGGCATCGGTGACAACTGCGAGTACGACTAAAAAGGTCGGAGAGTGCGAGTATGGTGGTGACTATTGAGGAATGTAAGTAAGTTAGCGACAAATGTTACCAATAATTTCTTGAAATTTGACATGTTAAAACACTAGGAGGTTTTCCGATGTATATATATCTCTTATTATTTAGATGTTTTAGCTAGATTAGACACCCTTGTATCTCTCTTATTCATTTAGAGTGTTAACTAGATTAGATGCTCGTATGATACACATATTAGTTTAAAAATAATAAATATTAAAATTATTTAAAATATATTAATTGATTATAAAACTCGAAATAACCGAGAATTTAAAAGATTGATCTATAATAAGAATTTAAATAATAAATGCTCAAATAATAAATAAATGTTTGTATACCATACAGTTTAAAAACCCAATCAAATGATTAAGGGAGGTTAAATTAAAAAGTAACTACCGAATCAATGGTATACTTTTGTAGCCTAAATGGTTGTCAATTAGTGTCATTTTTTCAGTAGTGGAAAGTAATATTTATTTTCCCTCAATTATATCTCATACAAAAATTGAATTTGAAAAATCTATTGATTTATAGTTAAAATGGAGTTTTAGTTTTGACTAAATAAATGGCTAAGGTTTTCAAATTAAAGAATGATGTTAATTTAACTAAATAAAAAGGTTGAGATTGTCTAATAATTTAACCTGACATTCCATTTTCATAATTACCCTCTTTATCTTTAGACAATTAATATTGTACCACATTTATTTTCAAATAAATCCATTTTCTATCTCTCTTCCACCTCTCCACACTCGTATGCGGCTATGGTATCACCAACCCCATCTCATTTTATACAAACATCATGTCAGCCTTAACAAGTTGTCAAAAAACCAAAGGTTAAGCGGCAACCGCTGTCTGAAGATCAAAATAACCGAAGAAGCGACCACACAAAACTGATTAGAACTACAACTGTCTATCAAAGACCAAGTTGCTGAAAAACAGAAGGATAGTAGGGAAATAGAAGGGTCGAACCAGGTGTAGACTGGATCCAATAAGCGACCATACCGAACCAAGCCAGTTTGGAATGAATTTTTCTAGACCAGTTTAGACTCCAAGACTGGACTGACTTTGAGACGGTTTGAAACTACTTTTGGACTTTTTAGAGTTTGAAACTTGAAAACGAACTTGTATCAACAACTTATGCCGAGTCATGATGGGCCGGTCTAGTCTTTTTTTTTTTTTGCTAAACTGGTTTGCACCGATTAACTTGTTTAGGTATATAATAGGACACGTTTAACTAATAAAATGTTTTTTAAGAAGAGAAATTCGTAAAAGAATTGTAATTTTTTAAAGGACTTGAATTTGTAAAGGAAGCTGATCCATACACAATAAGGTACAAGTAGTTAATGCAGATAATACAAGTTGATGGTGCATAAAATTATTGTGTATGATCACTTTTGTTATATAAAGATCACATCCCTTTTGTATAATGTTTACTTGTATATTAGGAAATTGAATGAATTCACCACCTCCACCTAATGTCAGTAACAACATGCTCCAGCACCAATTGTATACTGACCAACTACACACGGGGCCTGATGCTCACTCCCCCACTGTCCCGCCTTTTTTTCATTTTCATCAATCAGCGTACCGCCCAATCATGGCGTGGTTACTACGTACGACATCACATTTTACAAGTCATCTACCACTCAACCCGTTAATCAAAGTGTAAAAAAGCAAAAAAGAAAAGAAAGAAAGAAAATCGCACACCTCATCGTATCGGCATTTGCTTGCTCTCCTTACCACTCACCCCAACCCTATGTCATGGTGAAGTGAGAAATGCCCATCAATTGCGTCATGACTGACACCACACCTGCCACCCCTTCACTCTAATCTCACCTGTATAACAATAAAGAATAGGAAGACAAAGACTTGCAACACCAAAAAAAAAACGAATCCTAAATTGAAAACGAAGATGAAACCCTAATAGAAGATGAGGTGGTGGTGTCGTTACACAACGTGGTGTAGATATGGTCTATTGGAATTCAAGGTATGAACTTGATTTATTTTTCCCCTCGTTTGAGGTCCTTCATTTGAGGGAATGTGATGGAATTTAATGTCATACCCTAACTCACGTTTTTAACCAAAAAACAAAATTACGACGACATTGAGTTTCAATTCATTTGGGTTTTGTAAATATTCACAACCCAATTAACCTCTTCAAATCAAATTATGTTATCGTAAGTAGGAATCTAGACATACCTTAGTGTCCTGGTGTGCACATCTAAAACTAAATCACTAAAACATTTATTTTTCAATATAATAGTTTAAGAGATATTGATCAGGGTTCATAATTGGTGGGGATAATAAACCACAATATAGAGGACGCTATCAACTTTAAGAACATCAATTGATTTTTTATCAATCAAAACTTTGATAAGAAGGGATCGTATGGACTATTATGTACCATATTCGGAAAAGAAGAAATCAAATGGTTTTTAAAGACAATCATATATCTAACAGGAAGGTGTTTTTGGAGGTTTCGATTTAAATTTTTGAGTGGCTAAGATAAATAAATAAAAATCACAAAGATATTCACTATGAAGATTGACGTTTTAATCCATCTGAACTTAAAAAGATGAAGATAGACAAAGATTGGTTCATAAGCCGAATACGTGGGATGGAAAGGTAAAATCAAAAGATAGTTTTTTTTTGTTATTTAGCGCGATAAATGAGTTTCTTGGATTATTTTGTATTTATATATCTGATATAAGACGAATAATCTACAGATATCATCGGATGGTTTCTACACTGATTGTTGCTCTTCAAAAAAGATTATTAATCCATTTGTAAGCCGGTTATTTTCATTGAGTTGTGTTCAATAAAGTCCATTTAAAAATTATAGTCCTAAAATTTTAATATTCAATTACAGGTGATTCAGTATACAATCACAGGTGATTCAGTATACAATCACAGGTGATTCAGTATACAATCACAGGTGATTTGTAAAAACATTGCATGTGAATTACGAAAAGTTACGAAAATGTCACTCCGCCCAAATTTTTAAAATTTAATCTGGACCATTGATGCAATTGACTTAAAGGCTAAATTTAATCTCTTAGGACTATGAATTAATTATAGACTATATTAAACATTCTTCTACCTTCATTAACAAAATTAAAAAGTGTGAAAATATATAACTATTTTACAAAAATATTAACTTATCAAAATCTTGCAATTTGCATACCGTTATTTGTATTTATTGTGAAATGAGATAACTAGAAAAGGGTTTTAGCAGCGTCTAAGGCGTATTTTGTGACTTCACTTTCGAACACATTTTCAGACTTCAGCACCGGAACTTGTAAGACCAGAAAAAGCTACTGCGTGATCCAACTCCATCTCAGACTAAACATCCACACACGCTCTGGATTCCGACGAAATCGCTACCCGAGACCGCCAACCGTCAACCGTCAACCACGGAGCCATCACCACTCTGCTTGAACTAAACCATTCTCGTCGTATCGTGGCCAGATCTAACAGGAAAGACTAAGGGGATGGCTTCTCCTGAAGCCGATTCCCGTCTTATCAACAGCGTCCTAGTCCCAGCCCTAGAGAAGATCATCAAGAACAGCTCTTGGCGTAAACATTCTAAACTAGGTAATGAATGCAAATCTGTACTTGAACGAATTACTTCTCCAGGAAAACCTCCCCCGCTATCCCCTACTTCCCCTTCAGCGGAGGAAAATCATTCAAATGCGGAGGCGTTATCGCATTCACAACATCCCGGGGTCCTGCATGATTCGGGCTCCAATGAACTAAGCCTAGACGAATCAGAACTCGTTTTAAGTCCCCTCATCAAAGCCTGTTCTTCAGGAGATCTGAAGATCGCGGAGCCAGCGTTAGATTGTATACAGAAATTGATAGCTTATGGATACTTACGTGGCGAATCGGATCCTACCGGTGGACCCGAGGCGAAGCTGTTGTCGAGACTGATCGAATCGGTTTGTAAATGTTGTGATTTGGCAGATGAGGGTGTGGAGTTGCTGGTTTTGAAGACAATCTTATCGGCTGTGACATCGACGCAGTTGAGGATACATGGTGATAGTTTAATGGAGATTGTAAGGACTAGTTATGATATATTTCTACATAGTAAGTATGTGGTTAATCAGACAACAGCGAAGGCTTCTTTGATCCAGATGCTTGTGATAGTGTTTAGGAGGATGGAGGCAGACTCATCAACAGTGCCAGTGCAACCTATTGTGGTGGCAGAGTTGATGGAGCCTCCAGAGAAGGGTGGAGAAGATGATGGGCCAATGACAATTTTTGTTCAAGGGTTTATTAGCAAGGTTATGCAGGAGATAGATGGGGTCCTAAATCAGGGAAGTCCTGTGGGATCCAATGGTGGTGCCCATAATGGGGCGTTTGAGACAAGGACCTCGACTACAGAGTCAACAAATCCTACTGATTTGTTGGATTCTACTGATAAGGATATGTTGGATGCCAAGTATTGGGAGATGAGCATGTATAAAACAGCCTTGGAGGGACGAAAAGGAGAATTGGCGGATGGGGAGGTGGAGAGGGATGATGATTTAGATGTTCAGATTGGTAATAAGCTGAGAAGAGATGCCTTTTTGGTGTTTAGAGCTTTATGTAAGTTATCAATGAAGACTCCGCCTAAAGAGGCATTGGCAGATCCACAGTTGATGCGAGGAAAAATTGTTGCTTTAGAGTTGCTCAAGATTTTGTTGGAGAATGCTGGGGCAATTTTTAGAACTAGTGAAAGGTACTTGCACATGTTTTCCCCCTTCCCTTAGATGTTAATAACTTATAGCTCAGTTAAGTTCTGCCAGTTAGAGTGCTTTTTGGGAACTTATATGACATACTGCTGTATTTGGTGCATTGGCGTACACTCATAGAATTAAATGCACCAAACACGATTAAAAGACTTGGCTTTAATAATTTCACACCAGGGAGGCAAGGCCATAAGAATTGTTGTATGTGACTAGTTATTCTTTTATAATAAGCCTATTTTGGTGGCAAATTAAAAGTTCTTAATGGCAGATCTTCACAATGTAAGCAAGGTTTACGCATTTTAGGTTAAAGCTTTCTTATCTTGTCAGTTTTCAAGTGCGTTTCTTGTTTTATTCCTGTTCCATTTGATGGAACTCTCACTACAATTGGTCGGCATGGTTGTGAGCGTCTGGATTTTGAATGTCATTAGTATATACAACCTTTAGAAATCTGTGTATAAATATTTATCAACTATTGTGTAAAATAGTGTAAATTTTGAAGACTAAGGGGCTGTTTGGTTGGCTCTTAATGAGCTAGTTCAGCACTTAATGGGATTGATGACCGATTCAGAGTGTTTGTTTACGTAGAAAAAAGTCTCTGAATGACTTTATGCTGACCGATTCTGGGGCTGGGAAGATAGAAAATTGTTCAGCACCTCCCATATTCTCTGATTCCCTCAAAACCTTAAGACTTCTCCATCACCCTGTACACATCTCACCAGTCACCTCCATCGAAGTTCCCCTTCCACCATTGACCTCTCCTCTGCCGAAGGTTGCCACTGTCGCACCTCTCCCTGTCGAAGGTACCACCGCTGCCCTCACATCTTCTCTTAATTGATTCCTCATCTCCTCTGTGGGTACGTCTCCACCTCTGACAATAGCCCTGCCTCCGTATGCCCTCTTCATTGGTGAAGGTTCTGCCACTGAATTTCATCATTTCATGGCCAATTGTGTGATAACATCAGAGGCTGTGCGAATTCTGTGAGAGCATGTGAGGTTGCTTGTGAGCTCTGGAGTAGATGGTGTGTGAAGGATGTAAAGGAGATTTGCTTTTAAATTTCATGGCCGGTACTGTAACAGCGAAGTGACATTAGGTACAGTGAAGAACATTTGGTAAATGTTAAATAGATAATGTTTCCTTGAAGATCTTATATGAAAATTTTGTGTTGATGATTTTTGTTTGCTACTGTGGTTCTGTTTGTTCGAAGATTTATTTGAAAATTTTGGATAATTTATCATGCATATAAGGTGTTTAATTAAATGCCTCAATGAAATACCATTCATCATAGAAAAGGTTAATATGGTACTTTCATTTATTCAGATTCAGCATTCAGAAGTATTATCAGACAGTTTTAGCTATAACCATTCAGAATCTTTGGACCATTCAGCTTTTGAATCATTCAGTGCTAAACCATTTTATTTTAACAAACAGCCCCTAAGACTGTGAAATTTGTCACATTCAAGTAAAGTCAAAGATGTGAATTGATAAACAGGATGGATAAAAGGCAAATTTTATGCCAGTAAGGTTAAATGTGATGTAGCTGGGAAGAGATAGACTTCATAACGAGCCAGTTTTTCTTCTTCAGATGAGTTTGCAAATTATTCACCTGTAGGATCTTAGTGAAATTAAATAGTTCTAGTGGCTCTTGTGGAATGTGGTTTGAACAATCATGAAACTAGTTAACCAACTGCATAGTTGGCAAGGTACTGGTTATGTGTTTGAGCATCAACAGGTTCGCAGGTCAGGTGACTTTAGCCCGGTTGTGTCTAGGGCCAAAAGACTAAAATTGATGAACCATATATGAACTGAGAACTGTCAAATAAGTCTCTAGGGTTTTTGCCTTTGGGGTGGGTTGAAGCATACCGTTTAACTTTGGCATAAGAAACGGGTGTGTTCCTTGATCAATCCTTTCTTTAATCATCTCTCTCAATCTTGGTTTAAAAAAGCGCGCCTGAGGCGCTGAGGCGCTTGAGGCGTTGCGAGGCGATGGAAAAAACGCATCA